>WOXC01005212.1:600000-810000 GCA_011680675.1 Gymnobelideus leadbeateri | reverse complement strand
TCAGAGGCAGAAGTCCCTATGTCCTCTCTTTCCAGTGCTTTCTCCCCCTTTTTCTTCTCTAGTTCAAAAAGTCTCCTTTCATTTAGAGTCAGAGGGTGGTCCCCATACTGCTTGAGTTACGTATGCCTTGTTTGCTTATGGTGCCTTGTCCTTCCTACTAAGAGCCCAGAGCAGTATGGTGGGGAAGATGGTAGTTGATAAATCCCGATTACCCTTAATGATAAGGTGGTTCATCTATTACTTGTGTAGCTAAAGTTATAGTCAGTGGGAGTGCCCATGCTTGCTGTATGAACCCAATGGCCTCAGCTGGCATCATTGTCTCCTCTGTTAAATGAGAAGGGTGGACTAAATGCTCTCCAATATCATATTTACCTCTGTGCTTGGTCTTAGCTAAAAGACCTAGTGGAGATGCAAGTCCCTTTGGGGCTGACCTTCTGTACCTGTGTGGTTGCTATGGTCCTTCCCTCTAATATGTGCATTCTTGATGCTCCCTTGAATACTAGCCTCACCAAAATAAGCTAAGCTAAGCTTTTATTCTCATTTATTCCCTTGGGAACAGCAAAATATTAAAACAAACAAACAACTCCATGTTTTAAGCAATGGCTTCCAAGTCACATTTGCAGTCTTCATTGGTAAGACACATTTCTTCCACTTCCAGAACTATCCTTCCCATATAGCTTAGGAAAGGCAAACTAATTTGAGAAAAGAAAGACCTGTTCATTAAACCGACCTAGGTCACCTGAAATTATCCATCTTGATAAAGGCATTGGTGATAATAGAATACCCATGTCCCCTTGGGACTATTAGCTAGTGTCTGAGCCAGACTTGAGAATGCCCCAGGGTGTCTAAAGAGAAGGTAAAAGTATCAGAGAATTGAAAACTGTTGAGAAAAGTCAAAGAATCAGTTCAAGAGAAGAGTTCACCAGGCTGTGTGATGACTTTTAATAGAGCTTTGTATAGAATCCAGATCTCCTGAGTCTAAGTAGAGAGTTCATGCTTCTCTTTGTTATTTCTCAGGAAGCCCAGAAGAGTCACATTCCCTGGTTTTGCTTTGGGGGACCTAAGTCTGAAAGGCCAGACTACAGAGCTCCTCTCCTGGGAGCTAGGGAACCCCACAAAAAACATGGATCACATAGATTGAAGAAAAGGCAAACAAATTATAGTTCATAAATGCTGTGACACATTACTGTGTCACCAGAGAGGATGGAAACTTAAAATTCAGATAAGCATGGAAAATACATAGACATATATATTGATATGTAATGACTAGAAAATAGTAGATATAAGGACTGTAACAATATAGGGAGGAAAGAGATAAGCTTTCATTTAGTGCCTATATGTGCAAGTCACTGTGCTAAGCACTTTACAAACAAGATCATTTCATCTCTCATACTGGGAGGTAAGTGCTACTATTATCCTTATTTTTTAGTTGAGGAAACTAAGGCTAAGAGGTTTTAGGTGACTTGGCCAGGCTTACACAACTAGTAAATGTCTGAAACATGATGTGAACTCAAGTCTTCCTGACTCTGGGTCCAGTATGCTACTGTACCAGCTAGCTGCTTCCAGGTAGCTTTCCATCTAAATGGAAAAGAAGGAAGGAAGGAAGGAAGGAAGGAAGGAAGGAAGGAAGGAAGGAAGGAAGGAAGGAAGAAAGAAAGAAAGAAAGAAAGAAAGAAAGAAAGAAAGAAAGAAAGAAAGAAAGGAAGAAAGGAAGGAAGGAAGGAAGAAAGGGAGGACGGAAGGGAGGGAGGGAGAGAGGAAGGAGGGAAGGAAAGAAGGAAGGAAGGGAGGGATGGAGGAAAAAAGAAAAGAAAGAGAAAGGAAAGAAGTGAGGGAGAGAGAGGAAGGAAGGAAGGGAGGGAGGTCAAATGCTTCATAATTATAATAATTCAAATGACCATAATTATTATGACCAAGATTAACTCCAAAGAAGATACGAGAAAAATATACCTTCTTCTTTTTCTTTACAGCAGTGAGGGACTATGGCTGTAGAACATTACAGGCACATTCAGATTCAGTTGATGTGTTGGTTAATTTTGTAGATTTTTCTCTTTTTTATTATTTGTTACAAAAGAAGACTCACTAGGTAATAGAGGGAATAAGGATATATTTAGAAATGGAGTTGTCAAAAGAAAAACATATCAATACAAGTTTAAAAGCTTACAAAATATGAAAATATGACTTTGGACCCTGGGGAGAATGTGATCTTTCCTACTAAAAAGACAGAGGTGGGTATAATGGAGGTGGGGAAGATTCCCAAATCCACAGGGGCTCTGGCCCCTTTGGAAGTGAGAGAAAGCTGAGTTTGGTAGAAAGATAGCTGAACTAAGATGGCCCAATGCCTAATCTCAAAAGGCAGGACTGAAGGGATCAAGTCAACACTTCCTATAATTTTGGATGGATCTTTTCTCCCATAGTGTCTGTTTTCTCACCTGCCAAAGAAGGTTATAATAAGACCTTCTTGCATATCTCACAGAGACATTCTGAGGACAGTGAAGGAAGATTTATTTGAGAGGACTGTAGCAAACTCCTTAGGGGGAGTAAACCAGATTAAAATGTCATTGGAAAATATTTAACAAAATAAATAAAAATACAATAGAACATAGATCATGTTAATACGAGATTTTCAAAGTCAATATGGGGCCCTCAGAGATGCTTATGTATAGTTTAGTGGCCCCTCTTTCTATCTGAGCTTGACACTACTAGGGCAGAGTAAAGAATGTTTTGTCTCATAAGGTTTTATCATTTGATAGTTCTGTGACCTTGCAGATGATGCCTTCACCAGCACAGGTCATATTCTCCTTCTATACCTTTTCATTCTTCGCAATTTTTGTCTACATTTTCCCACAAATGGATAGCCCTCATTTATACAATAATTAAAGGTTTACAAAGCACTTTTCTCTCTGATACTATGAGATGGTGCAATCCTGTGATAGATGAGTAATTATATCCACTTTACAGATTTGAAAAATGAGACTCAGAGGAGGGGAAAGGGCTTTCCCAGGGTAACAAACCAAGTGAGTTACAGATGCAGGATTTGAACTATCTCACACCTTCCAAGTCAAAGTACAATCCTTTTGCCACTATGTTAAATTAGCTCCATAGAAAGTTCATCTGAGAGACACAGGCCTGGATGCCAACTCCACGGTGCGCAGATAGAGGCCCAGACAAGGCCTGTCCAATGTGGGGGCAAGTTGACCCACCAACCAGAAGGACCATTGCCAGGCTTATCGCTGCAGGACCAGGACTGGACAAAGCAGGGTAAGAATCAAATTCAGGTCCCCTGGCAAGGGGAAAAGGAGATCCAAAAACTAACCAAGTTAAGCACAGGACTCTATCAAAAAGAGACTCAAAATATATGATAATAGAGGGAAAGAGGGGAGTGAGAAGAGTTTTGCATGAGATTTGTTACTGTCATTCTTGGTGCAAAGAAGAAATAACATACTACATTAAGTATAAAAGTATCCTACAGGCAGTAGGAGGGGGGAAGGTCTACAAAAGAGGGGGGTAGAAGGGAGGGAAGAAGTAAGGGGAAAGGGGAGGAAAAGGGAAGGAGGCTGATAAGAAAAGAATACTGAGGGAGACAGTGGTCAAAAGAAAAACTCTTAAGGAGGGGAAGGGAGAAAGGGAGAAAAATATAAGCATGAACAGGGGAGGGAATAGGATGGAGGGAAAGAGACAGATAGTAATTATAACTATGAATGTGAATGGAATGAAGTCTCCCATAAAACAGATAGCAGAATGGATTAATAACCATAATCCTACAACATACTGTTTACAAGAAACACATCTGAAACAGAGGGATACACAAAGGGTAAAGGTAAAAGGCTGGAGTAAAATATATCATGCCTCAACTAAAGTAAAAAAAAGCAGGGGTTGCAATCCTTATCTCAGATAAAGCAAAAGCAAAAATTGATCTAATTAAAAGAGATAAGGAAGGAAACTATAAACTGCTAAAAGGCACCATCAAGAATGAAGCAATATCATTACTTAACATATATGCACCAAGTGGTATAGCATCCAAATTCCTAGAGGAAAAAGGTAAGGGAGTTAGAGGAAGAAATAGATAGCAAAACTATACTAGTGGGGGACCTTAATCTCTCCCTCTCTGAACTTGATAAATCTAACCTCAAAATAAACAAGAAAGAAGTTAAGGAGGTGAATAGAATTTTAGATAGGGTAGATATGATAGATCTCTGAAGAAAAATGAATGGGGATAAAAAGGAGTGTACCTTCTTCTCAGCAATACATGGCACATACACAATAATTGACCATGTACTAGGACATAAAAACCTCACAATTCAGTGCAGAAAGGCAGAAATATTAAATGCATTATTCTAAGATCATGATGCAATAAAAATCATATGAATAAAAGGCCATAGACAGACAGACTAAAAACTAATTGGAAACTAAACAATTTAATCCTAAAGAATGAGTAGGTCAAACAAGAAATCATAGAAACAATCAGTAACATCATTCAAGAGAATGACAATAATGAGAAAACATACCAAAATTTGTGGGATGGAGCAAAGGAGGTTCTTAGGGAAAGTTTTATATCCCTGAGTGCATACATGAATAAATTAGAGAAAAGGGAGGTCAATGAATTGGGCATGCAATTGAAAAAGCTAGAAAAAGAACAAATTGAAAATCTACAATTAAATACTAAATTAGAAATAATGAAAACCAAAGGAGAGATTAATAAAGTTGAAATTAAGAAAATTATTTAATAAATAAAACTAAGAGCTGGTTTAATGAAAAAAAACAATAAAATTGACAGACCCTGAGCCAATATGATAAAAAAAAAGAAAGAAGAAAACCAAATTATGAGTATCAAAAATGAAAAGGGTGAATCTACCTCCAATGAAGAGGAAATTAAAACAATAATTAGTAACTATTTTACCAAAGTATATGCACATAAATTTGACAATCTTAGTGAAATGGATGAATATTTACAAAAATATAAGTTGCCTAGATTAACTGAAGAGGAAGTAAATTACTTAACCCCATCTCAGAAAAAGAAATTGAACAAGCCAACAGTGAACTCCCTAGGAAAAAATCTCCAGGGCCAGACAGGTTTACCAGTGAATTCTATCAAACATTTAAAGAACAATTGATTCCAATACTCTACAAACTATTTGGGAAAATTAGCGAAGAAGGATACCAAATTCTTTTTATGACACAAACATGGTACTGATACCTAAATCAGGAAGAGATAAAATGGAAAAAGAAAATTACACACCAATTTCCTTCATGAATATAGAAGCAAAAGTTTTAAATAAAATATTAGCAAGAAGACTACAGCAACTTATCACAAGAATAATGTACTTTGATCAGGTAGGATTTATTCCAGGAATGAAAAGATGGTTTAATATTAAGAAAACCATCAGTATAATTGATCATATCAAAAATAAAACTAGCAGTAACCACATGATTATCTCAATAGATGCAGAAATGTATGTGTGATGACCAACTTTGATAGACCAGACTCTTCTCAGAAATGCAGGGCTATAAGTAAACTCCAAAAGACTCATGATGGAGAGATATGTCTACATTCAGAGAAAGAACCAGAAAGAACAGAGTTTGAACACAGATTGAGGCAAATTGCCTGCTCTCTTTCCTTTTCTTGTTTGGTTTGGTTTCCTCTTTCCTATTGTTCATTCCATCTGATACAATCCTTTTTTATAACCTGAAAAAAAATTCCATCTGAAATCTTGGAATTATTCCCCTTAGAATAAATAGTCAGAGACTTAAAATGGCCTTAGAATGTAGTAAGGGGGAAAAAAACAAAGAGTGACAGGGATAGAAGGAAACTTAGAACAGAAAAAATCAAAGTTGAAAGGATCTTAATGATCAATCATCTCATGTTGCCCATTTATTTTGATTTCCACACTTAAGTGGATGTAATCTGTACAATAGTATGCTAGTAAATGTTTAATAATCGCCATCCAGGGGGGAAATGGGCACATGATACACTTTTAAATTTAATCTGTATTATTAGCATTTTATCCATGACTTTTTTAAGTCTAGACAATCAGCAAAACAATAAATCAAGCCCTGGTTTGTAATGTTTGCAGATTTCTAAATAATGTTTAAATTGTATAATGTTTAAACTGTATAAATGTTCACAATGAAAATTTAACAGCCAACTCTTATGAGTCTATATAAGCTGGCGTTAGCACACCCTGGATCTGTGATATCAGTAAGGTGGACACTTTCTCTATCAGTATAGATAACTCATAAATATCTTCTTATTGCCTGTGCAATTCTTTTCCATGTGCTCCCATCAATCCTTCATTGAGGAAATATTCAGCATGATAGAAAATTTCTGGGTATTTTTACATTTGATGTAGCCTATGAGGCATCTATCTCTGATGGTTCCTCGTTTTCATTACATGGGTAGTCTATATTAGATATTTTTCTGATCTTTCATTTGCTCAATGATATCACTTGTGCTAGTAATCATGGGAAATATGATGCCACTTGCTTGAGCCCACCACACATTTTCCCATTATTTCCCTTGGGGTCAGCTCCCTCTTTGATTCTTCAGACCATAATGAACTGAGATAAACAACCATCCAGCACCACTTGAAGAATATTTATATTAAGATAAAAATCATGCTGAGGAACAATTTGGGTTTCTTAAAATCTACATAATTTCTCAAATAAGGTCCAGAATACTCTTCTCTTCCTCCTTTACATTATCCATCTTCATTGCTTATCCCCAGTACATGTGTAACAGTGACCTCCTTGGTGCTCATAGTCTGAAGGCCAGGTTATCACATCTCATCCCCAGCCTAGGGTACTCTAGTACCCTTAAGGAAAAGTTGAGGGTGTCTACACTCTCTGCCATTGACTCCAGCTCCCAGCAAAGATGTTTCCCCAATTAATAGAGAGTTCCAGCACTTTAGTGCCATTTAGCAACTTACAGTGGAGTAGCTTTTTCAAAGGAATATTTACTTCAAAGATATAATAAATATACAAACATGCTCCTAGCATCTAGTGAACCCTTCCCCCTTGCTAGTTCAATTCATGATGCCTGCACTCTGAGTAAACTATGTTAACCTGGACACAGCAGTAAAAATCACATAAGAGAGGGATTGAGATTGACCAGTTGGGCAGTTTTAGGGACACAGGTAGGGTTCCAGCTATTCAGACGTTCAAAGGAGGCAACTCCCACCCACATGGAAAGGGAATACAGAATGTCTTCTCCCAGAATAAGGGTACCTCCATATTAAGTGATATAAATATGCTCCAAAGCCACCATTATACATGTACAAATGTATTATGGATTGACCATCCAACTATATATCATAATTGGAGCATTAGAGATTTTTCATTTATTTTATTTTTTTCTACATGAATTGTTAGGTTGATCTCTTTTAAGTAATCATGGATCTCATTGAGGAGATCTTTAATATTCTCATGCTAGTTTGCAATCAGCACAAAATCATCAGCAAGCAGGACCTTATAATTAAAGACCTTATAATCTAGGACCTGCCTCTTTCATTTGGGTCCTATTCTACCAGGATATCTTAAATAACAATGGAACTCCTTCCACTGTAGGTGGAACATGGGCATCAGGTAGGGGTCTCAAAATTCTTTTTATGTCTCATGTAATAGTAATAATCAGAGGGCTACTGAACAGACTTATCTCTGTGATTGAGTTTATTGAAGCATTACTTATAAGCTTGCCATTTTCATGAAAGAGACTCCCTATCCAGGAAACCTTTTAACCTATGATTTTTTTTTTGGAATCAACTGATTTGTGTTGTTGCTGTTGATGTTGTTATTGTTCTTCTTCTCCTCCTTCTCCTCCTCTTCATCCTTCTCTTTTGTGTCCTTATTCTTATCATTTTGGTCATCAACAAATAAATAATAGATAGATGTCATATCTCATACTTTTCTGTAAGCTATGTAACTAAAAATACATGAACTAATATTGAAATGTATATGCAAAAGTTCACCTGTTAAAATTCAAGAGGAAGAAATCAATGCTCTCAATAGCCATAAGAAAAAATGTCTCTAAATGACTAATAATTAGAAAAATTAAAACTGAGATTCTACCTCACATACATCAGATTGATAAAGTTGGAAAAAAAGGAAAAATTACAAATGCTGGAGAAGTTGTGAGCAAACAGGGCAAACAAGAGCTCTATTCTTGGTGAAGCTATGAACTGGTCTAGACTTTCTGGAAAGCAATTTAGTTATGCCCAAAAAACTATTAAACTGTGTCTATCCTTTAACCTAATGATAAGTCTATGGATCAAATATATCAAAGAAAAAGGGAAAAGACCCATGTGCAAAAAACTATTTATAGCAGCTCTGTTTGTGGTGGCCAAGAATTGGAAACCTAAGGACTATCCATCAATCATAGAATGGTTGAGCAAGCTATGGTATTTTAATTTAATTGGATACTATTGTGCCATAAAAAATGAAGGGAATGGGTTCAGAGAAACTTGAGAAGATTGATATGAACTGATACAAAATGAAACAAGAAGAAAAAGGAGAAGAATTTATACAAAACAATAATATTATAAAGACAAACAATTCTGAAGGACTCAGAAATTCTGATAGAGACAATGACCAACCACAATTCTAGAGGACTGGTGATGAAAGAGTGTACTCCATTTCCAGTAGAGAAATATTGCAGAGTTTAGATTAAGATATATATGTATATGCATATATATGCATATACATATAAATATTGTCATGGTCAGTGCAAGAATGTATTTTGCTTGACGTTACGTGTTAGGAAAAGGGAATGTTGCTTTCATTGTTTTCTCAATGGGCAACAGAGGGAGGTGAGAGAGATAACAGGTATATCTTTGTTTACAAAATTATAAAATTTAATCTAAAAAATTTACCTGTCCCCTTTTCATGTCTCCATACTTTGGAGATCAGATAGATACATGAACAGAAAAATATAGATAATTATTGTAAAGATTTCATAAATATGACACAGGGTGGCTAGGTGGCACAGTGAATAGAGCACCACCAGCCCTGGAGTCAGGAGGCCCTGAATTCAAATCTGTCCTCAGACACTTAACACTTACTAACCATATTACTTTGGGAAAGTTACTTAACCCCAACTACCCTACCTTCCCCATAAAAAAATAAATATGAGGAAACAGGTATATGATTTGGTATGTACTAATATCCTCTCAACTGTCTTTTGGAGTCAATAATGTCATCCATGACTTACTTTTCTTTTATTCTTTTGGTATTTTGCCCCCTGTCCCTATGATCTTATGTATAATGATTCTTCAGGGCTCTCAATATTGTCACTTTAACTATACGTTCCCTTAATACGGAATTAATCTGTTGTAGCCCCTCTTCCCAACTTTGGTTGTTTTGGACTTTTTAAAAATTTCCATTTCCTCATGAAGTACATTAGGAATTGAAGTTGGTTAAGAACCAAGTTTAGTGATTCTATTGCCACAGATGATTTTTTTTTTAAGTAGCTATAGAAACATTAGCAGATCTTTTCCATTTTTTATCCATTAGCTTTCCACCTTCCAATTTTATCTTTAAATGCTATTGTGATTCTATGGCTCATTTGCATTTCATACTGTTATCTGAAGACTTGTTTTTACTTTTTATGAGATTTGTTTTTGACTATTTTATGAGACATTTCTATTTCCCAATTTTCCACTTCAAAGACTCATTTAAATATATCAGGTAGTCTTTGACCATCTTCTCATCTTTGTCCTTCTAATTTAATGCAGTTGTTTTTTTTTTTTATTTTTGATCTAGCTAGTTGATTTACTGATTGAATACAAACAGCTGATTTTGATATGACTCCCACATAAGTTACCTGGTGGCTTCTTGAACAGATAATTTCACTATTTTTATCAATTTAATAATTTCATCATTTCAACAGTCAGTTTCACTTCCTTTACAACGTTGTTTAGTTCTTGCCATGTCCAGCTATTTCCCACTGTTCCCTGAAAGTACTCATGTTACATAGATGTTCATCTTCCTAGTGGTCTATAAACCTTTAATATCTTTCATTTCTTGCACCCAAATCAGATTTTCCAACTCACTTTTTCCCTTTGCCTATATTTGTGCTGAAAGTCACCAAGAATCAAACTATATACTAAGTTCAAAGGATCTACTGAAGTTCTTCATAAAGTCCCCTACCTTCTCATCCTCTGAAACAGATGCTGGTCCATAATCTGCAATTATCTCCTTGGCTGTTTTTGGTTTAGGTTTTGCTTATTTGTTTGTTTTTCATTTGTTCTCATCTTAATCACCATAAGATGAAGGGACCAAGTGACCCACAAAATGAAGTTCCTTGTATTCTTTGTACAAGATAAAACTAACTCTGTCAACAACCTTGTTACCCTCTCCAAGGAGAACCTGTGAGCCATCCTTCCATTGAGTTCCAACCCTATTTTGTCTTCTAACCTTAATGATCAAAATACTAATGATTCCACACTAATTTAGAGTAATAATAATAATTTTATTTATGCAGTAATTAAAAGTTTCTTTCTTAATTTTAGTTGTTTTTTATCACAAATTTAATAAACATCAACAAACATGAAAATTTCAATAAACAAACAGCAGCAAAAAGTGGTGACGTGGTTGATAGAGCCCTGGAACCAGAGCAAGGAAGGCCTGAGTTAAAATCTGGTCTCAGACCCTAACTAGCTTTGTGACTCTGGGCAAATTATTTAACTTTTGCCTGCCTCAGTTTTTTCAACTGTAAATGGGAATAACAGGACCAATCTCCCAGAGCTGTGAAAATAAAATAAATGCTTTGAAAATCTTAAAGCACTATGTAAACCCTATTACTATTATTGTCATCATTATTATTTTACTTTTTTTTTGGATTTGGGAAGGTAGAGCAATTGGGGTTAAGAGACTTACCCAAAGTCACATGGCTAGCTTTTGTGTTAAGTGTCTGAGGCCAGATTTGAACTCAGGTCCTCCTGACTCCAGGGCCAGTGCTCTATTCACTGCATCACCTAGTTGCCCCCTATCATTATTATTTTAACTTAAAGATTTTTTTAAGCTTAGGTTTTCAAAACACATTCCCTACATCTTGTGGGTGGCCCCAACAACCTATGAGGTAGGTACTACTATTAATTCCATTTTACAGATGAAAAAACTGAGGATGGAGTGGTTAAATGACTTTTGAATAGGGTCACATTGTTAAGTATGTGAGGTAGGATTTGAACTCAGATCTTCCTGACTTCAAGTTTAGCATTCTATTACTACATTGTAATGCCTTCATTCCTAACATGCATATAACCAGGGTACTAGTCAATGAGGACCCCATTCTTAGAGTATGTGTTATCAGCTCCAAGGAATAGACCCTCATTGGACCAATACCCCTTTGTATGTACCTGGAGTTGATATTAATAAGAAGTCTGAAAATAGTAATGCTTAATACTTTCTAACCCCTCTACTGAAACTCCATTACTACTAGAAAGCAGACAGGGGTTATTTTAAAATGTTCTAGTTTACCATGGCCAAAGAATTAGCCACCTAATGGCCAGCTGCTTTGTTGCATCTCTCTGTATTTAGGCAGACTGGCCCTTGGAAAACAAACACAGTCTGTTTTAAGTTTGTCCCTCAAAGACTCCTGGTCCAGTCTTCAAGAAACCAAAGTTACTTCTGTGAGTCTGTGAACCATTGGAGCAAAATTTTGTGGCTGAATTGGAGTGAACTTTCTCATTTGGAAAGTAGAGAAACTGAGGTTCAGGGTAAGGGAGGAACTTATTTAAGCTAAGGAATAGCAGTCACTACCTCCCCAGCCTATCTGAATCCTAAGAAGGAATTTCACCTCTCCAGGGATGAGGTTCCCTTTGGTTTGCTAATTCTTTCTTCCCCATACAAGAGAGTATGGAGAAGACCAAGTTGGATGGCTTGGAGAGAGCTTCCCCAATGGCTACAAGGGAATTACCTACTAGGAGAATAGACTTGGAAGAGTAGCTGGGGCCTCAGAAATAGCTACCTGGAATTTGCCCTGAAACTTTCCCTGACTAGCTACCTCTCAACCCTCTTACCAGTCATATGCTAGACTGGGTCTAGCACCAATAATTGATGTTTATGAAGTTTAACTCGAAGTGAACAAATATGCCATGATCTCTAATTGATGCTTGGTCCTCCCTCCCCCATTTATGGGGAAAGCTTGAGTTACTGCATACTGGACACTCTAGTTATTAAATTGCTACGGGAGCCATGATTTACATACAGCCCATGAAAACTTGCAACAGGCTTATTAAAAAAAATTGGATGCTTACGGTCTAATTAGTGTTGATGACTGATATGCAGGGACACAAGAGAAGTACCTTAGATCTCTTCACAAAAATTCATGATACACAAGCCAAAGATCTCAAGAGAAGCAATGGGTTTGATATTTATTACCACATGTTGGTGAGATTCAGTGGCAGGATGACCCAGGATTAGAAAAAAAGAGAGAGAGCGATGAAAATTAAATTATTCATCTACAGAATTGTGTTAAATTAGTGTAGATAATTAAGTCTATTACCCAAACAAAGGTTCCTGATGACTGGTTAATAATGTACTATAGTTAGGTAGCCTTTCATCTGAAGATCTCAAAGTATATTATAAATAATTAAGTATTATTATTTAGTGATTTATATTTTCAAAGAACTTTATAACTATCACTTAATTTGTTCCCCATAGTACCTTGTAACATAGACTGGTATTATCTCAGATAGGGAAACTAAGGCACAGAAAGGCTAAGAAACTTGGCCAAGATTTTAGAGACAGAGGCAACCTGTTAACTAAAGCCACATGGTCTCATGGAAAGAGTGCTATATTTATATTCAGCTGATCTGGATTCAAATCCTGGTCCTGCCATTTACCTGTTCAGCCTTGGGCAAATCCCTCTGCCTCTTTGAGCCTCAGTTTCCTTATTTGTAAAAAGAGGGGATGGACTAGGCAGAGACTACAAGGTCTCTTCCAGCTCTAAATCTATGACCTGTGATCTTTGATCTAATTGCCAGGTCTATGTTCTAACCATTTAATCTATTCCCTTCACCCTGCTCCAGCTAGGCTCTATTCTCAGGCAAAAGCCTGAGTCATTTTACTGTCAAGAATCCTGGGCTTGAATTCCCACTCAAATGATTATTATCTTGTTAGTTACTTCAGATCTCTGAGTCTCAGTTTCTTTATTTGTTAAATGGGGAGAATAGTGCTTAAGCTTGTGAGGACTGGGCTTTGTCAAATGTAAGCTCTCCAAATAGGTGCGTTATCCTCCCAAAGCTCCCTTGCTAAACGCATGGAGGCTCATTCAGGAAGGGGCAGGTCTAGGGCCTGGAGCTGACACCCAGGGCTGGGAATCACCCCTCCTCGGCTCACTCTCATTTTTTGTCTTGCTTGTCTACAGACTTTTCCACCTTTGGCACAGATACAAACAGTGATTTTTGTATGTTGTTGTTTTAATGTGGTTCTGTGGAAAGACTGGTTTTGATCATTAGAAACAAAGCAAAAATGTTTACATAAAAGTTCCAGAGCCTGCTCTCCTGCATCCATTTATCTTTTGCCTCCATAAAGTCATATTTTTTTTACTTCCTGTGACTAACATGGATTAAGAACAAACTTCACATGTGTTGGCAAAACCATTCTTCCAAATGGATACATCGTCATTTGCTCTTTGCCTTCCAATCTGGAGAACTGGAAGGAGAAATGGACCTAGGTAGGAACAGCAAAGCCTACTGAGGTCAGTAAAGAGCCTCATTTGAACCCATATAGAGAGAGTTGTGTGGCCATGGCACATCTGCAGGCAGCTTTAAGCTCCAGGATTGGTGTGTTCTCACATTCACAGAGCTTTGCTCATGGCTGCAGGCCCAGGCAGGGAATTCTGTCCTAGGACCCCAGAGAGAATAATGAGACCTTTAAGAATATAATTACTAGGAGATGGAGAGACAACAGGCTGGGACCCAGCCACTCTCAAAGACTAGGTTCAGAAGACCAAATATTTAGTCATTGCCAAGTGTGTGCATGTTGCATATCATAAAGACAAAACAACCAAATGATTCAGTGGGGTCTCCCCCAACTTTTTCTTCTCTGCATATGGCCCTTCTGTATATGTGAATAAATAATAATTACAAAGAGTAATCAGGTTCATGTGTACAAGATAGATAGATAGATGATGGCTAGATAGACAGACAGACAGATTTGAAAGAAATATAGTGTGGTGTAATGGAAAAAAGTACTATATTTGGAATAAGGGAAACTGAGTTTCAGTCTCCTCTCTTTTTCTTTTTAACTTATGTAATAAAACAAGCATTTCCATAACATATTACAATTTTTAAAAGATGATTGCACATGAAGCTACAAATCTATTATGTACAACTTGCCATTCATTTTAAATACATAATAAAGTTTATTATATAATGTTTTTCCTTTTTTTATTCCCTCACCACCCCTGCCTTAGAGATGGCTACCATTAGACACAGATATAGTTATAAAACCATCCTATTTATCAGTTCTTTCTCTGGGTGCAGATAGCATCTTTCTTCATGTATCCTTTATAGTTAATTTGGGTATTTATAATAGTCAGAATGACTTAGTCATTCGGAATCATTACAGCTGTTACTGTACATAGTGTTCTCTTGGTTTTGCTTATTTTGCTCTTCACTATCTCATGCAAACCTACCCATGGTTTTCAAAGATCATTGAGCTCCTCATTTCTTATAGCACAGCAGCACTCCACTATTTCTACTTCACCCTCTTGTTCTAGAACTTTCTTCTCTGTTCTTTACTAGCTATATATTCCCCTGGAAAAATTATTCCATTTCTCAGGACCTCATTTTTATCCTTTATAATAGTATGAGGTTGAAAGAGATGATGACCTCTAATATCTCTTCAGCACTAAATCATATGGTATCTCTCTAGGTAGAGAGAGGCAATGTAGAGACAGGGGGTTGAATTTTGGCTCAGACACTTACTAGCTTGTGGCAAGCCACTCTGCTTCTCTGATCCGCATTGTCTTCATCTATAAAATGGGGATAAGAATCCTTTGAAACATGAGGCCAGGAGGTGTTTTGTACATAGATCAAAAGAAGAGAGGATACAACGGCACTGATCTGACCCCACTGCATTCCTTGTAGAGACCTATTGCTTTTGAGCTCTTGTACTAATAGCTGAGAAGCTGGCGGCTTAATATGGCCGATAGATGGCTGAACCTGGAAGCAAGGAGAACTAGGTTCAGATCCCATCTTTGATATTTCCTGGCTGTATGACTGTGGGCCAATAATTAACCTCTCTGAGCTTCAGTTCCCCATCTATCAAATGGGGGCAATAATAATTCTATCACTTATATTGCATGGTTGTTTTGAGGTTCAAATGAGAGAAGGGCCAGAACAAAGAGGGGTCCTGTGATTTCATTGGTATAGGAAGCTTATGGATGGGCAAATGTCATCTCCCAATGCAAATTTGTCATCTTCTCTGCAACTTAGTCTTAGAGAGTTTCCTAGAACACTGATGAGATAAGTGACTTGCCTAGGGCCACACACCCAATATGTATCAGAGGCAGAACTCTTACCCCCTTACCCTTACTCTGTCTGCTTTTCTAGCTGACTCTCTTTTCACTATACCATGGGACCATGGATGTAAAGTGCTTTGCAAATTTGCTATTTAAATTTAATTTATTTTAATATTATTAATGTATTAATAATATTAATTTATTTATTTTAACTAATTTAATTTATTCCTTGTTTACAGTTTTCCCTACTGTCATTTTAAAAAAACTTTTATTTATTTTATTTTTAATTTATGGAACAAGACAAACATTTCCATAACATAGTATGATAAAAAAAAGATGATTGTGCATGATTTTGCAAATCTATTATCTACAACTTGCAATTTCTTTTAAATATATAATAAAGTTACCATGTAATTTTTTTCCTTTTTTCCTTCCTTCTTCACCCATTTACCCCCATCCTAAAGATGGCTACCATTAGACACATATATGTGTATATATATATGCAAAATCCTTCTATACATACTTCTTTTTATCAGTTCTTTCTCTGGATGCAGATAGTGTCTTCCTTCATAGGTCCTTTGTGCTTAATTTGGGCATTCATAAGAGTCAAAATGACCTATTCACTCAAAGTTGTTCCTAAAACAGTTGTTGCTGTATACAGTGTTCTCTTAATTCTGCTCTTTTCACCCTTCATTTTTCCTTGCAAGTCTATCCATGTTTTCCTAATGTACGTTGTCATTTTGTAACTAACAGAACTAGCAGATATGAAGGTCTGTTTTTCCCTTGCTTATTACTGATCCCCAGTCAATAGTGGCAATGAGTCAGTTAAATCAGGAAGGGGGGAAAGTATATATTTGACAGTCTAAACTATCAGGCTGTTTTCCATTGATAAAATGAACTCAATTTTGCCACTTATCTTGTTCCCCTTGAGGATATTTGGCTGTCTATACCACCTCAAAAACTGTCTATATGTACAACTGAATTGGAAAGTACCTTAGAGGCCAGTGAGTCTAACCTGTCCATTTGACAGATAAGGGATCTGAGACCCAAAGAGCTAATGTATGCAAGATTATACAGGGAGCAAGTCAAAGGAATGGGATTTGAACCATAGCCCTCTGATTTCAAATTCCTCATGCTTCTCATTGTCCCACCTGCCCATCACTAGAAGTTTCCACACAAAGGCTGAACGACCACTTTTTACATGGTAGAGAATTTTCAGTTCAGGTTCAAATTTTTTGTTTATTTCTTTTTATTTCTGAGATTTTGTGTATCCAAACCCTTGACTAATTCTAGGATTAGTCATTTGTACCTTAGTGAGAGTTTGAGTCACTATTCCCTCTCCCAACAGATATTATATTTCCAGCTAGATCTCTTATCATAGAACAAAATGCTTTAGCCCCTTAAAAGAATTTTAGACAGAGACGTGTCCTAGGAGCAGCTCCTATAAGCATTTGTCTAGTCACTGCCCTAAGGCTAATATTGAGAAAAGGATATGAACAGGCCTGCCATGGGGGCAACCTGGGTTCTTAACTGGCCTCAGAGCATTGCTGCAGGTCATATACAGCAGTTCCATATCCCCACAGCAACAATGACATACACGATGTCCCAGGGAACGTGGACTTTTCCCGGCCCCTTCAAATCTAGGACAAGTGCTGAAAGTTGGAGACTGAAGCATAAGGATCATGGGCTGGTAGATTTAGAGCTGAAATGGACTTCAAAGTTGTCTAGCTCAACCCTCCCTCCTTATATAGATGAGGAAGCAGAAAGATAAAGTGAAGATAATGGTTAACTTTTATATTATACCTACTGTGTGCCAGGCACTGTGCTAAGTGCTTTACAATTAGTATCTTTATTTGAGCCTCACAACAGCCCTGTGGGGTAGGTGCTATTATTATCCCCATTTTATAGATGAAGAAGCTGAGGCAAACAGGCTAAGTGACTTGCTCAAGGCCACACAGTTAGTAGGTGGTGTCTAAGGCTGGATTTAAGCTCAGGTCTTCTTGACTCCGGGCCTGACACTCCATCCACTGTGTTACCTGGCTGCTTAAGTTCCTTGCCTAAGGCTGATACAGATAGCAGTAAATATATAGCAGAGATCCCATTCCATGCACCCTAAATCCAGTGCTCTTTCCACTAGGCTTCCCCACCTCCATCCCTCTCATCCTTCTCCCCAAAAAGCTGGTCCTGAAGGAAAGGATTTCTCACACATCTGGAAGACCACAAGGCCAGGCCTTTGCCCAAAAGCAAAGGGGGAAATGGGGTGGTTTCAGACAGCTCGATGATAACTGTAGTTACAACAGATATTCTGAAGCCTGCACACCTGGAAGCAGAATGTTGGGTCACCCCTCTCTCCCCACCTGTCTCAGGCATAAAGAGATTTGGCCCAGCTCTTTTCACCAGAGGGCTCCTATGTCTCCATGCAGCATTCCATAACAAGGCCCCACTTTTATTCAATCTGCCTTTAATGCACAATGTCACCAAATTCCTATCTCCTTCGGCAACTTTACAGTCCAGCACCCCTGAGGCTTGGCTCAAATGACTCTCCCATATGGATATTGCTCAAGGGCTGGGCCTTTGTTGTTTTGCTTCTAATATATAGTTTTATAAGATCGCTTTCATGTTAGGCTGTCTCTTTGATCTCCCCAGGAAAAATTTCTTTTCTTCTCTTCCTCCCCCTCCCTCCCTTTTTTTTCCTAGAGTTTGTTTTAATCCACCAAAAAAAATCACTGACCACAACTGAGAATGAGTAGAGCCGTTCTGACAAAAGATATGTTGGATAATCAGGGTAACAGGGGAGCTGGGGGGAGAGAGGAAGAGACAACTTGGCACCAAATGAATCTGAATCCCTCGCATCATACAATAAGAGCATTTTATAAGAGGACCAGGATCAGAACTCTTTCCACTGATACTGGGAAGTAATGAAGGACATCAACAAAAGCTTAGCATTGGGAAGTTTGTACCACTCCTTATGCAAGAGATTGAAAGGAGGCCTTCTTAGCTGAAAAATTTCTTTCTGAGGGTCCCCCATGAAAGTCTGCCCTTGAAGTGGTGACATGGACAGAGCACGGGACTTGAGTCAGAAAGACCTGGGCACAGGTTCTGCCTTGGGCACTTCTTAGTCATGTGGCCCTGGCAATTGACTAAACTTTTCTTAGCCTCAGTTTCCCCATTAATAAAATGGAGAAATAATAGCACCTAACTCACAGGATTCTTGTAAGGCTCTAGTGAGATGACATGTGTAAAGAGTCTTGGTAACCTTAATGCACTGTATAAATATTATTGTTTTTATCATCAGCAGCAACATTATTGTTATTATATATCATATATCATAATATGATATATATCAATATTATGAGATTATATCATAATATTATTATCATAGGGACTGCAGGAAAGCAGGCACAAAGTGAAACTGTCTGTGGAGCTAGGAAATGGCATAGCCATCCTGAAAAACAACCTGGAATGATATAAAGAGAGTGATCATTTCTCTTGACTCAGAGATCCCAGTGTTGGGCACATTCATATCCTGAGGAAGTCAAGGGCAGAGAGAAAAGCCCTGTATGCTAAAATGTCCATAGTAGCACCTTTTGTACTAGTAAAGAACTAGTGGGCACTCAAGGACTGGGGCACCACCAAAAAAATTCTGATATACAGACGTAAGGGAATAAAAAAATCCATAAAAAATCCACATCAAATGCCCAAAGGGCTATAAAACTGTGCACACTCTTTGATCCAGCAATATCAGTGTTAGGACAAACACATTCTGTGAATAGGTGCCTGAACCCAGCTAGTTGGGTAACTCAGCTCATCCTCTCCCTCTCCGTCTTCCTCTCCCTCTCTCTCTTTCTCTCCCTCTCCCTCTCCTCTCTAAAGGAAGGTAAATTTTCATGGCCAGAAGCTGCCTACTTAACTTGGGGTTTACTAGCTATATTCCTTCTTCCTTCCTTCTTTCCTTCCTTCCTTCCTTCCTTCCTTCCTTCCTTCCTTCCCTCCTTCCTACCTTCCTTCCCTCCTTCCTACCTTCCTTCCTTCCTTCCTTCCTTCCTTCCTTCCTTCCTTCCTTCCTTCCTTTCTTCCTTCCTTTCTCTTTCTTTCTTTTCCTTATTTCCAAAACCTTAAACCCAGTTCTCTCTGAGGCTCATTGGACCACAATAGGTACCTGCCCATGCTCCACTTAATGGATGTATTTTGGGCCCCCTTGGCTTAGAGCAAACGTCAATGGTTTCTCTTTGGAACAGCAAGCTTGATGGTCTTACCCTCCCAGGTTGACTTTTTTTTTCTTTTTCTAATTAGAGGGGCCATCCTTTGACTCACTTATTAAAGAGTCCTATTCACTGAATGGGTGTTACCTCATTCTAAGTGAGTACCTGAAAAAGACCTTAGCCTAATAGGGCCAGGGTCTCCCATTGCACCCTGGTTCATCTCCAGTCATCCTGATGAATATCTGATCATTGGACCCAGATGGCTCTGGAGGAGAAAGTGAGGCTGGTAACTTCACATAGCCCTCCCTCACTCAAATCAAAATCAACTGTAAGTCATGCCATTATTTCCCTGATGTCATGGTCCTCTTGAAAAGGAAGGACAAACACAACAATAACCTATATTCCAAAGACATACAAAAAAAAAAGCAAGGGGAGGAAGGACCTATTTGTACAAAGATATTTCTAGCAGTTCTTTTTATAATGGCTAAGAACTAGAAACTGAGACGATACCCATCAATTGGGGAATGACTGAACAAGTTGTGGTATATGATTGTGATGGAATACTATTGTGCTATAAGAAATGATGAGCAGGTAGATTTCAGAAAAATCTGGAAAGGCTTATGTGAACTGATGCAAAGTGAAGGGAGCAGAACCAGGAAAACATTGCACACAGTAACAGCAATATTATACAATGAAGAATTGTGAATGACTTAGCTATTCTCAGCATACAATGATCTGAGACAATCCCAAAGGCCTAATAATGAAGCATACTATCTATCTCCAGAGAAAAAACCAATATTGTCTGAATACAGAATGAAGCATGCTATTTTTCACTTTTTTCTTTCATGTTTTTGTCCAAGTCTTCTTATAAAAAATGACTAATATGGAAATGTTTTACATGATTACACATGTATAACTTACAGTATCTGAGCTTAATGTCTCAGAGAAGGGAGAGGGGAGAGGAAGAGGGATATAATTTGGAACTTAAAACTTAAAAAAAACCAAAATGTTAAAAAAATTAACATCTAATTGGAGGAAAATAAAATATAATATACATTTTGAAAAATGTAGTCAGATTTTAAAAAACAGCGTTTAAAAAGCACTATAAAAAACATAGAAAATATGAGGAATTCAAAGGAACATGGGAAGACTCATATAGACTGACACAGAGTGAAGTAAGCAGAACCAGAGAAACAATAGACAAGTTAATAACAATACATTTGGAAAGAATGATCGAATGATCAAACAAAGCCAAATATTATGCAATACTATAACTATAATTACCAATCTTGGCCTCAGGAAAAAATGAGTAAATGCACCTCCCTCCTTTATTTGGAAGGTTGGGAGGGACTATGGGTGTGGAATATTTTATACAGTGTCAGACTTGGTCCCTGTGCTGTTGATTTTTTCTTAATTATTCTTCTTTGCTCCAAGGGAAGGCTTAGTAAGGTAAAGGAAGAACAGATATATTCTATATATGATTTAAAGCAAAAGACTCAATAAACTTTTAAAAAATTACAAATACTGCTTCTGTGCCTGACCATGTTGTGTACTTAATACTGCATTCTATAAAGCTATGTCAGTAATACACAAACTCCAACAGGTCCAAGTGATTTGGAAAGACTTAGAACCCTAGTCGGATGGCTGTGTATGTGTTTGTTTTCCAAGAACTAGTTCCATTCAAAGAAACTCACTTACCAGAAGGTTGCCCTAGAGAGGAGGATTTTTTATTTTATTTAATTTTTTTTACCATGAAAGCTGAGGGCCTTAGCTTCCTCTTCTGAAGAACAAGGAGGTTGAACTAGATGACCTCTAAGATATACCCCGCCTCTAAATCTATGATCCCATGATTCTATGCTCCAGCCTTAACTTTCAATCCTTGTCCCAGATTTATAGACCCTGGGAAAAGTCCATGTTTCCCAGGATCTTATGTATGTCATTGTCGTTGTGGAGATATTGACCTGTCTACTAAAATGTGAAGGAGTTTTCATCTATATTCAGGTGGTTGGAGAAGAAGCATGCTTATGCACACACATACATGCACACACATGCATTCATAGTTTTTTTGAAGTAATTTTTTAAGCTGTATACATTTTATTGAGGGCAGTTAGGTGATATAGTAAATACAGAGCTGGGCTTGGAGTCAGAAAGATTTATCTTCCTGAATTCAAATCTGGCCTCAGATACTTACTAGTTGTGTGACCCTGGTTAAGTCACTTAACCCTATTTGCCTCAGTTTCCTCATCTGTAAAATGAGCTGGAGAAGGAAATGGCACACTGCTCCAGTATCTTTGTCATGAAAACCCCAAATGCTCTAGTGAAGAGTGGGGCATGACTGAAAAACAACTGAAAAGCAATTTATTGATGTTTTTTGCCTTTATATCACAGACATTTCTAGATTTTAAAATATCCTTTCTTCCCTTCTACCCTCTACTCCAACCACCCACTGAACTCTTTTATAAGAAAGCAGTCAGTTAGCATTTATTAAGCCTCTACCATGGACCAGGCATTGTGCTAAGAGCTGAGGATACAAAGAAAGGCAAAAAGTGCCTACTTTCAAGGATCTTATACACAACAACAATAGGACAGCAGATAGTACAATGAGCCAGATGTCAGGAGGACCCGAGTTCAAATCTGTTCTCAGATACTTTCTAGCTGACCTTGGCCAAGTCATTTAACCTCTGTTTGCCTCAGCTTCATAATCTGTAAAATGGGGATAGCAATAGCACCCACCCACCCACCTGCCCAGGGTTGTTATGAGGATCATATGAGATAGTATTTGTAAAAACACTCAGCACAGTGTCTGGCACATAGTAGGCATTTCACAAATACTTCTTTCCTCTCTTTCCACCACTTACTACTACAGTTCTTTTATCTTCTTATCAGGGAATGTCATAGGATGATGCTAAGACCAAGAGAACTTTATCCTTAGCCCTGGCTATGCCTGTCACTTAGTAGGCACTATATAAATGATATCACTGTTATTAACATTGATGTAAAAGCAATTAGAGAGAAATAATACGAGGAAGGCATTAGCATTCATAGGACCTAGGAAAGGTTTCTCATAGCAGAAGGGATTTTACCTGGGATATGGAAGAAGCTAAGAAAGCCAGGAGGTGAGGTATTCCAAGCATGGGAAACAGCCATTAAAATTCCTGGAGTCTAGAAACAGTAAGGAGGGAGGCCATTGTCAATGAATTACAGGATACATGGAGAAAAATAATGTATAAAAAAACTGGGAAGACTGTAAACTGGGAAGGCTTTGAATGCCAAACATAGGATTTTGTGTTTGATCATAGATGACAAGGGAGTCACTGGAGTTCACTAAATGGAGGGAAGGGGCAGTGTAACATGATTAGAGCTGCACTTTAAAAAAATTCACTTAACAGCTAAGTGGAAAATGAACAAGATAATATTGACAAGGGTCTTACTTAGCACAGTGCCGAGTATGTAGTAGGTGCTTAAAAAATATTTATTCCCTGTGTCCATGTATACATAGACAGAGGGCACAGAGTGAGGTGAACAGGAAGGGATAATATCTAAAAAATAAAATTAAAAGGTGAAAGAGGAATATAATGAGGGGAGGAGATAGGGAGAGATAGAATAGGGTAAATTATCTCATATAAAAGAGGCAAGAGAAAACTGTTACAATGGGGGGAAGAGTAGGAAGGTGGGAGGGAATGGGTCAACCTTACTCTCTTTGAATTTAACTTAAGGAGGGAATAACATACACACTCAATTGGGTATCTTACCCTGGATGATAGAATGGAGGCAGATTGGGGGAGAGGGTAGTTAGAAGCAAACACTTTTGAAAAGGGACAGGGTTAAAGTAGAAAATAGAATAAATTGGGGGTGGGATAGGATGGAGGGAAATACAGTTAGTCTTTCACAATATAACTACTATGGAAACATTTTGCATAGCTGCACATGTACAACCTATGTTGAATTCCTTGTCTTCTCAATGGAGATGGGTGAGAAGGGAAGAAGGGAGAGAGTCTGGAAATCAAAGTTTTAAAAACAAATGTTAAAAAATGTTTTTTACATGCAACCGGGAAATAAGATATACAGGCAATGGGATATAGAAATCCAACTTGCCCTACAAGAAAGTAAGGGGGAAGGAGGAAATAGGGAGTATATGTGAGAGGGCAGACTGGGGGAAGGGGTGACCAGTACGCTTGCCACCTTGGAGTGTGGGGTAGGGGAGTGAAGGGGAGAAAATTTGGAATTCAAAATCTTGTGGAAATGAATGCTGAAAACTAAAAATAAATAAATAAATTCTGGGGAAAAAAACATATATTTACTCCCTTCCCTAGAATGTGGAAAGACTTGAGGTTAACCAATAAGCTATTGGAAGATTTCCAGGCACAAAGTGATGAAATCCTGTACCTGGTTGTAGAGTCAAAGGGATAAAGGGGCATATAAGAGAGATGTTAAGAAAGATAAAATTGATGGTCCTTGGCAAGAGATTGTATGGGGGGGGAGGGAGTGTTTGAGAGTGAAGATTCAAGAATGACAGCTTGGGTCACTGGAAGTATGGTGGTGTCTTCAACAGTAATTTGGAAGTTCAGAAGGGGAGAGGGTTTTCATGGAAAGATAATGAGTTTAGCGTTTGACATGGAGAATGTAAGATGTCTACATACAATCAAGTTTGAAATGTCTTATACATAATTGGAGATATGGGACTGGAGTTCAGGAGAGAGACTAGGGCGAGATAAGAAGATCTGAAAATTATTAGCATAGAAATGATAATTGAATCCATAGAAGCTGATGCGATCACCAAGAAAACAGTGTAGAAAGAGAAATGAAGAAGGCCTAGACCAGAGCTTCACCTTTATTAGGCATGGCCTAGATGAAGATCTATCAAAGGACACAGAAAACACATTGTCAGACAAGTAAGAAAAGGACCAAGATAGAATAGTGATGTGGAAACCTTAGAGGGAAGAGGGTATCAAAGAGAAGAGGGTGACTGAAGGCTGAAGTTAGGTTAAGAAGGATAAGAATTGAGAAAATACCATTAGATTTGGCAATTAAGAGATCTTTGGTAACTTTGGAGAGAGTAGTTTGGGTTGAATGATGAGGCCATAAGGCAAGTTGAAGAGATTGAAAGAAAAAGAGGAAGAAACCCCTATTTTATAATTAAGCCAAAACATCCTGTGCAATGATTATATATGACAATGTATACAGCATTCTATCCTGGTAGTCCCCTACTTCTCAACTATGAAGAGGAAAGTGTATTCAATTCTCTTTTCTGAGCCTTTTCTAAACTCTTCAATGGTCTTTCAGTTACTCAAAGTTCAGATTTCTTGTATTTTTCCATTTATATTATTATTATTATGCTTTTTTAGTTCCTATTTATGTCATTCTGCAACAATTTGTACATATTTTCTTGTGTTTCTCTGAAATTCTCATATTCATCACTTCTTACCATACAAAAAATATTTCATCACATTTAAATATCATCATTTTGGTTGGGTTTTTTGGGGTTTGTTTCTTTTAGCCATCCCCTGATAGATGGGCACCTATTTTGTTTCTATATGTTTGTTATCACCAAGAACACTACTAAGGACATGGGTGTACATTAGACTTCTGTTTCTGTTTTTTACTTCCTTGGTATAGGACACAATGAATTTGTAGAAGACTTTCTATGGAAAGACAGAAAGTATCTTCTAGGCTTTACCTATAGTGTTAACTACTATCTGAACCCAGCCAGCAGAATGATATGCAACAATTCTAAAGACAGCTAGTAATCACAGCTTGAACCTGGCTGGACAGTGGAACCCCTTAACCTGTATTAAGTAAGTGGAAAGTTACTGATTCTCTGACTGCAGAGGGTCTGACATGACAAAAGACTGACTCTCTGGGTTGCAGACTTATACAAATTTTAGGGAACTGCCTTCGTTAGACTTTTTGAAACCTCTATTTGAAATAATACAAGTAATGACAGAAGGTTACTCTACAGGCAGCAGTTTGGCAGGATCATTGCCAGGGTTTCTCCCTGCCACTGAAATGACGTATTCCTGTTCAATAAAAGGTTTTGGGTTTGGGGTTTTTTTTTCTTTGTTTTTTGTTTGTTTGTTTGTTTTTCACTACCATGTTATTTTTCTTACTATCCTCGTGCACCCATGATTCAAATTCAGGTCCACTTAGGTTATATAATAAGTAGTGGAATAACTGTGTCAAAAGTTTTCTTGACTAATAATAAATTGATATCCAGAACAGTTGGACCAATTGACAGGTCTACCAACAGTACATTACTATACTAGTTTTCTCACAGCCCCTCCAATATTTATTTTTCCCCTTTTAAAATCATCTTTGCCAATTTTCATGGTATAAAACAGTTTCAGAGTTGTTTTCTCTTACCTCTGGTGATTTGAGGAATGTTTTCGAATGATTTTTTATGAACTTGCAGTTCTATAAAAATCTTTTTTTCAAACCTGGAAAGACTTACATGAACTGATACAGAGTGAAGTGAGCAGAACCAGGAGGACATTGTACACAGTAACAGCAATATTATGCAATGATCAACTGTAAATGATTTAGCTATTCTCAGCAATACAATGATGCAAGATATTCTCAGGACTCCTGATGAAAAATGCTTAACACCTCCAGAGAAAAATCTGATGGCATCTGAATACAGATGGAAGCATTCTATTTTTCTCCTTTTTTCCTTCTTTCCTTCCTTCTTTCATTCTTTCCTCCCTTCCTCTCGGTCTTTCCTTCTCTTTCTTTTTCTTTCTTTCTTCCTTTCTTTCTTTCTTTCTTTCTTTCTGGTTTGAGTTTTCTTCCAACAAAATGACTAATATGGAAATATGCTTTGCATGACTATACATGTATAACCTATATCAGATTGCTTACTATCTCAGAGAAGGGGAAGGAGGGAGGGAGAGAATTTGGAATTGAAAAAGAATGTTAAAAATTGGTTTTAATTTGCAGATCTTATACTGTACTATATGCTGTCGTGGGAGAGAGGGGGGAGGGAAGTAAAGGAAATTTGAAAATCAAGGAACTATGGAATTGAATCTTGTTAACTGAAACTAAACTATAAACTAATTTTTTTAAATTGGTTTTATATGTAATGGGCAAAAATATTTTTCAAAATTAAAAAAATAAAAGCATTTTTTCTTTGACTCATATAGAATTCATTTCTATAAACATTATTGCCTTTTACTTCTGGAAAATTTTCTTCCACTTTGCTTTTTGTGTTCCAAAGCTGTTATTCTCTTTCTCAGAGCTTCTACATCTTTGGAAAAATAGCCTAATGTATATTCAATTTTTCCTAGTCTGCTGTGTTTTTAAATTCTGTGTTCAGAGCTCTGAAATTTCTTTCAGCTCTAAATCTATGATCTTATGATTTATTTCCCCTTTTGGCAATGAAGTCATTGTTATCTTAAAGAGAAAAGTTTCAGCAGAGTAGTGGGGGTCAAAGCCTGACTAGCCATGATTAGGAAGATATTGGCTATTGAGAAACTGGAATTATTTCATGTACACAACATTTCTCAAATGTACTGATGAAGTGAAGCAGAAATCTGGAGCAATAACTGGGTGGTATAGAAAGATCAAGGAAAAGTCTGAATACATGTGTAAACATATGTGTGAACATATGTAAACAATATATCCCCGACAAGGAAGATACTGAAGATTTCTAAGAAGAAGAGGAGGATTGCTGGAAGTAGGTCCTAGAGGTCACAGGGAATAGGACCAAGGGTAGAGGTGGGAGGATTTACCTAATCAAGACTATCCCTTCTTGACCAGAAAGTGATCATGATGAAAAAGTTTAAGACATAGAAAAGAAGATCTTAGGAAATTCAAGACAGCTGGCTGAAATCTTCAAAGTGAAATTGGGAGTAAGGCCATCTATTCCTAAGTATAAGGTATGGGGCAGCAGTATGCTACTAAAGGCTTAACATCTGGTTTGCTGACATCTTGCAACACAATATTATAAACATTTTCTCCATGGCTTTCTTAAATTTAGGCAATCAACAAAATAACAAATTAAGCCCTAATTTGTTGTTGTTCATTCGTGTTGGACTCTTTGTGACCCCATTTGAGATTTTCTTAGCAAAGATACTAGAGTGGTTTGCCAACTCCTTCTGCAGCTCATTTTACAGGTGAGGAAACTGAGGTAAACAGGATTAAGTGACTTGTCCAGGATAACACAGCTACTTAGTGTCTGAGGCCAGATTTGAACTCAGGAAGATGAGTCTTCTTGAATCCAAGCCCAGTATTCTATATGCTGCTCCGCCTAGCTTCCCTGATTTGTAGTGTTTGCCAACTCCCAACATGTAAATGCTCATATTGAAATTTTAAGCAACTGACTCTCATGAGTCATTTGAGAACACTCCAATACACTCCTCTTTTGGGAGCATAGTGAGTATTGAGAGAGTATCCCCAAATCTGTAACCCTATGATCCCTAAAGGGTAATAGGGGATTATAGGATCATAAATCTTCCCCTTAATGAAGGTAAAGAACAGAATAATGTGGTAGATAGAGAATTGTACTTAATGTGGGGTTAAATCTGAATTTAGGTATATATTAGCTGTATGACCCTGGACAATTCACCTAATTTTGGGGGGTGAAGGGACCTCAGTTTTCTCATATAAAGTTAAAGCATTTGCCTCATGGTCCTGAGGCTCTTTCTAGCTAAATCTGTCGTCCTATGAGATTGTATTGGAAATGATTGCTGACTCTCTGGAGCAGTCTCAAAATTCAAAAGAGGTTACAGAAAGGCAGTTTGGGAGGGAATGAAAGACATGGGTGAATAACAAAGGAGAGCAAGTTCTTCCTTCTCATTGCATTAATTAATTGTGGTTGGATGGGTGACTGATATTTGGAGGGCAGATATGTTGGAGAGACAGTAAGTCTGTGTGGATTACGGGACTGGGCTTAAAATGAGGATGAATTGAATTGAAATTCTGCTTCTGAGTCATGTGAGATGATGATGAAGAAATAAGAAGGAGCTCCTAGTGAATAACCTCTTGTTTTTGGTGAAATGTGAGAGGAGGTCCTGAGTACAGTGGGTTGGGGCAAGGGATGGTATAGGAGACTTGAGGCCAGATGGGAAAATTTGGAGCAGATTGCTCATTGGGTAATGCTGGACAAGTATCAATTTCCTCACCTGCAAAATGAGAATGGAAGTAGGGATCAGCCTTGATGGCTTCTAAGTTCCCTTTCAGCTAAAACTTTATGAGCCTGTGTGTCCATGAGCTTTAGGCTTCTTCAGCCTAAACTGTGAGTTAAGAGTCACCTCCTTATTCCCTGATTCCCTGTGGCTTGATTGTCTTCATTCTTTGTCTACTAAAGATGGTGCTGGTGGAAGTGGGTGAGTTAGGAAACATTCACTTCCAACCATGCTAATTTCCTCATACCCATCTACATCATACCTTTTCCCACCTGCATGCCTTTGCTAAAGTAGCATTCCCTCTAGTTACCTAAGTCCTTCCTCTTATTCTAGACCCAGCTGCTCTCTAGAGCCTTCCTTAGCTGCCCTAGCCCACTGAGATTTTCCCCTCCCTTTAAGTCTGATGATAGTAAGGTAACACAATTTCCTAACCAGAAATCTATGAAATAGTTAGAATAAATGCTAATATATAGATTCCATAATTTGCTCTCTATAACAGTCCTTCCAAATCTTCTCATTTATCCTCAAACCACCCCACTCCCAACACCTTGACTAGGGACTTTCCCTTACCTTAAAAAAAATCAAGGCCATTCAACAAGAGCTCCTTGTCTCTTTAGCATCATCTCATATGACTCAAAAGGCTTCCCCTAGTTCGTCCTTCATCTCTGTCTTGCAGGAAGCAGTGGCCCTTCTTGCCAATGTCAATCCCTTGACATGCATCCTTTCTTTAAAATTAAATTATATGTTTATTTTAGTTTACAGAATTCATTTCCACAAGATATTGAGTTACAAATTTTCTCCCCATCTTGCCCCTAACCATCACCCCAAAATGGTGATCCCACTGTATACCCCCTCCCCCAATCTGCTCTCTCCCATATCCTCCCCCAACCCCCCTCCGACTTTCTGACAGGGCAAGA
The DNA here is from genome assembly GCA_011680675.1 of Gymnobelideus leadbeateri. Lineage (NCBI taxonomy): Eukaryota > Metazoa > Chordata > Mammalia > Diprotodontia > Petauridae > Gymnobelideus > Gymnobelideus leadbeateri. Next base: position 780,302 of record WOXC01005212.1, on the reverse strand, counting down.
TGGATTTCCATACGCCAGTGCATGTATATCTTATTTCCCAGTTGCATGTAATAAATAAATAAATAAATAATATTTTTTTAAACATTTGATTTTAAAACTTTAAATTCCAGATTCCTTCCCGTCCTCCTTCATCATCCATCCTTAATGGGAAGATAAGCAATTCGATATAGGTTGTACATGTGTAGTTATGCAAAACATGTCCATAGTGGATATATTGTGAAAGACTGACTATATTTCCCTCCATCCTATATTGCCCCCCACTTGTTCTATTCTCTACTTTAACCCTGTTCCTTTTCAAAAGTGTGTGCTTCTAACTACCCTTCTAACTACCTTCCTCCCAACGTGCCCTCCCCTCCATCATCCTCCCTCTCATTTCCCCCACTCTCCTGTAGGGCAAGATACCCAATTCAGTGTGTATGTCATTCCCTCCCTAAGCCAAATTCAATGAGAGTAAGGTTGGCCCATTCTCTTTTGCCTTCCTGTACTTCCCCTCCATTGTAACAGTTATCCCTTGCCTCTTCTTTATGAGATAATTTACCCCATTCTGTCTCTCCCCATCTCCTCTCATTATATTCCTCTCTCAACTCTCAATTTCACCTTTTAAATATCATCCCTTCCTATTCAATTGGTCCTGTGCCCTCTGTCTATGTATACATATATATATATACATATACTCACATATATACTGATACCCCCATATATCCTCCTATATAAACATATATATGTATATACATAAATTTATATTCCCTTCAACTATCCTCATACTGAGAAAAGTTTCATAAGTTACAATTATCGTTTTTCCATGCAGGCATGTAAATAGTTCAACTTTGAAAAGCTCCTTATGATTTCTTTTCCCTGTTTACCTTCTCATGCTTCTCTTGCTTCCTGTATTTGAAAGTCAAATTTTCTATTCAACTCTGGTTTTTTCATCAAGAATGCTTGAAAGTGGGGGGTGGAGTCAAGATGGCGGAGTAGAAACAGCTCATCCAAGCCACTCTGCCCCCAGATTCCCCCCAAACTATGTAAAAGGGGATTCTGAATAACTTCTGGAGCCCCAGCACCCATAGAACGACACAGAGAAGCTAACCTCCCACTGAGGACAGCCCAGCAGCCCTGCAGGAAGGACCAGCACAGCGGTCTGGGACCTGGCAGCGCACAGAGCACAGGAGCCCAGCCGAGCCCAGGTCCGCGTGAGCTGAGGTTTTAGCCCCAGGGCGGCAGGGCCAGCAGCCAGCTGGAGGAACACCAGAACACCAGGAGCTGTGGCAACTCCAGAATTATCAACATAGACATGCCTAGGACAAAGTAAGAGGTTAGTGTCCTATGGACTTTGGGACCTGTATTTGGGGAATGCGTCAGCTCCCTCCCCTGGGGGCTAGAAGCCCCTGAGGAGACATGCCATTTTGTAGTTTTCAAAGGCAGCTCCAGCTCCCAGCCTGCAATTAATTGTAGGGAGATCCAGCGATCAGTCTTGGGGGGTAATCGCTCTTGCTTTAACCTCCCTGGATCTGGATTGTGATCTAGGGTGGAAGTCGTGGGTGGGTTTAGAGCTTGCCAGAAACAGAAGTTGCCCCCCACACGTTCCGGACAAAAATTCCTCTATCTGGCCTTAAAGCCATAGTGTGGCAAAAAGCCCAAAAGTCAAGCAATTAAGTGGCAACATGCCAAGGCAAAGGAAACAGAAAAATGCAACCCTAGACTCCTATTTTGGGGGCATAGAGCGGGAAAAGGACTGTGAGGTCAGAAGTCCTGCTCCAAAAGCCCCAGGGGAAAACATGAGGGGTTGCAGGCCATAGAGGACCTTAAGAAGGACTTTAAAAATCAAATAAGAGAAGTGGAGGAAAAATTGGAAAGAGAAATGAGAAGGATGCAGGAAAAGTATGAAATGAGGGTCAACAGCCTGACTGAGGAAAACAACACCTTAAAAAATAGACTAACTCAAATGGCAAAGGAGGCCCAAAAGGGCAATGAGGAGAAGAATGCCTTAAAAAGTCGAATTTGCCAGATGGAAAAAGAATCTCAAAAGTTCACTGAGGAGATTCATTCCTTCAGAGTTAGACTGGAGCAAATGGAAGCTAATGACTTTATGAGAAATCAAGATGCTGTTAAGCAGATCCAAACAAATGAAAGATTAGAAGGCAATGTGAAATATCTCATGGGAAAAACCACTGACCTGGAAAATAGATCCAGGAGAGACAATTTAAAAATTATTGGACTACCTGAAAGCCATGATCAAAGAAAGAACCTAGAAATCACCCTTCAAGAAATTCTCAAGGAAAATTGCCCTGATGTTTTAGATCCAGAGGGCAACATAGAGGTTGAAAGAATCCACCTATCACCTCCTGAAAAAGATCCCAAAAAGAAAACTCCCAGGAATATTATAGCCAGGTTCCAGAATCCCCAGATCAAGGAGAAAATACTCCAAGCAGCCAGGAAGAAACAATTTCAATATTGTGGAAACACAATCAGAATAGCCCAGGACCTGGCAGCTTCTACACTGAGGGATTGAAGGGCATGGAATATGATATTCCAGAGGGCAAAAGAACTGTGAATGAACCCAAGGGTCACCTACCCAGCAAAACTGAGTATTTTGTTTCAGGAGAAAATATGGTCATTCAGTGGAATAGAGGACTTTCAAGCATTCTTGAGGAAAAAACCAGAATTGAATAGAAAATTTGACATCCAGACACAAGAAGCAAGAGATGCCTGAGAAGGTAATCAGAGAAAAGAAATCAAAAGGAACTTATCAAAGTTGAACTATTTACATTCATATATGGAAAAGCAATAACTGGGACTGATGATATCTTTCTCACTATGAAAATAATGGAAGAAGGGGGTGTGGTCATATGAATACATATGTGAATGTGTGTGTATATGGTTACAGTTATATGGATAGAGGGCATAGGTTGAATTTGTTGGGAAGGGAGAATACTCCAGGGATGAAATTATGAGGTGAGAGAGGAAAGTGGCAAGAGGAGATGGGGAGAGACAGGGTAGGGTAAACTATCCCATGTAGAAGAAGCAAGGGAAGTGGTTGCAAGGGAGGGGGAGAATAGGAAGGCTAAAAAGGCAAAACCACATTCACATTGAATTTGGTTCAGGGAGAGAATGACATACATACTAAATGGGATATCTCAACCTGCAGCAGGATAGGGGGAAGGGGGATGAGAGGAGGGATGATGGATGGGAGGGTATCCTTGGGGGGAGGGGAGGTTGGAAGTACCCACTATAGAAGAGGGACAGGATCATATAGGGAATGAACCAGGTAGGGGGTGGGATGAGTGGGAGGGAATTATAAACAGCCTTGTACAATATATCTACTATGATAATGTTTTGCATAGCTAGACATGTACAACATATACCAAATTACGTATCTCCCCAGAGGGAATGGGTGACAAGGGAGGAAGGAAATGGATCTGAAATTCGAGGCCGTAACATTAAATGTTTCAAATATATATAAATACTATTATTAATACTCTTTTGCTTGTAATAGGGAGATAAGATGTGCAGGCATTGGGACACAAAGATTCACCTTCCTCTAATGGAAAAGTCGATGGGGGTATGGGAGAAGGTATGGGAGAGAGTAGTTTGAAGGAATCGATATCTTGTGGGACTACTATTCTGGGAGGTTGGGTAGGGGAATAATGGGGAGAAAATGATTGTAACTCAAAATCTGGTGGAAATGAATGATGTAAAACAGAAGTTAATAAAGCATTTGTTTAAAAAAAAAAAGAATGCTTGAAAGTCCTCTATTTCTTTGAATGACCATATTTTCCCCTGAAACATGATACTCAGTTTTTCTGGGTATGTGATTCTTGGTTTTAGTCCTAGCTCCTTTGCCCTCCAGAATATCATATCCCAAGCCCTTTTATTCCTTAATGCAGAAGCTGCTAGATCCTGTGTTATTCTGATTGTGTTTCCATATATTCAAATTTTTTCTTCTTGGCTGCTTGTAATATTTTCTCCTTGATCTGGGAACTCTGGAACCTGGCTGTAATATTCCTAGGAGTTTTCTTTTAGGGATCTTTTTCAGGAGGTGATTGGTGAATTCTTTCCATTTCTATTTTGCCCTCTGGTTCTAAAATACCAGGGCAATTTTCCTTGAGAATTTCTTGAAAGATGATTTCGAGGTTCTTTTTTTGATCCTGGCTTTCAGGTAGTCCAATAATTTTTAAATTATCTCTCCTGGATCTATTTTCCAGGTCAGTGGTTTTCCCAATGAGATATTTCACATTGCCTTCTATTCTTTCATTTGCTTGGATCTCTTTAACAGTATCTTGATTTCTCATAAAGTCACTAGCTTCCTTTTGCTCCAATCTAACTCTGAAGGAATGATTCTCTTCGGTGAGCTTTTGAAATTCTTTTTCCATCTGGCAAATTCAGATTTTTAAAACATTCTCCTCATCAGCTTTTTGGGTCTCTTTTTCCATTTGAGTTAGTCTATTTTTAAGGTGTTATTTTCTTCAGTCATGTTGTTGTCTAGCTTTTTGTGATTTTCTTGCATCATTCTCATTTTTCTCCCCAATTTTTCCTCCACTTCTCTTACTTGATTTTCAAAATCCTTCTTGAGCTCCTCCATGGCCTATAATCAATTCATATTTTTCTTAGAAGCTTTTGGTGAAGGAGTTCTGACCTTGCTGTCTTCCTCCTATTCCATGCTTTGATCTTTTTTGTCCTCAAAAAATGGAATTTAAAGTGGGATTACTGTGCTTGCTTTGCTTGATCATGTTGCCACTCAATTACTGGAGTTTTGAGCTCTTTGCCACAGTAGAACTCTGCTTCCAGAGGTGTGAGCTTTGTTCCAAATCAATGGGGTTTTTGTAGCTGCCAGAGCTATTAGGAGGGTGCTTTCTCTACAGCCCCCACACACTGGTCACACACCTCAGGACCAGCATCCAAGACTGTAATCCAGATCCAGGCAGGTTAAAGCAATATCAATTATCCTCTGAATGTCTGCTTGCCCCCCCTTCAGTCTGCAGACCAGGAGCTCTGAAGCAACCATGTGGGGGCAGCTGCATGGCTGCCGAACCTCAGTTGCTTCTTGCTCTGAGGGCAGAGGCCAGACCTCACCTCCATCCTCCCCTGTTCCAACAGAGTTCTATACTGACCTTTTACTTTGTCTTTGGAATCTATGGGTTGATATTTCTGGAAACTACTACAGCTGCTGGTGATCCACTCTCCCAAGGTCCACTTCAGCTTCTGCTGGTCGGGGCTGCCCTGGGGCTAAAACTGCAAGCTCACAGGGGGCTGGGCTCAGCTCCCAGCACACTGCAATGGACCCTTCCTGTCTGCCTGCCAGTCTGCCTTGAGTGAGAGATTTGTTTCTCTCTGTCACTTTGTGGGTTCCACAGCCCTAACATTTGTTTTGAGTCATATTTTATAGGTATTTGAGGTGGTTATAGGGGGAGCTCACTGAGTTTTCCTGCTTCTACACTGCCGTCTTTTGCTCTACCCCCAGGAAAGGCTGACATGCATCCTTGATCCCATTCCTTCCCATCTTGTCACCTCCACTATTCTCTCTCTCTCTCTCTCTCTCTCTCTCTCTCTCTCTCTCTCTCTCTCTCTCACACACACACACACACACACACACACACACATACATACACGCATTCAATTTCTACCTATCTGCAGGCTCTTAATCTGCTGCCTATAAATATTCCTGTGTCTCCCCAATACTTAAAAAATAACTTATTTTATCTGGCTGTTCCCAATGACTGTATTGTCTTAATTTCTTCTCCCTTTCTTTGAACAAGTCATTTATACTACAAGCTTTTACTTGTATCACTCTCTGCCATCTGGTTCTTACCTCTTTTATTGAATTGGAATTACTCTCTTCAGAACTACCAATGAGGGGCAGCTAGGTGGAACAGTGAATAGAATATTGGCCCTGGAGTCAGGAGGATTTGAGTTCAAATCTGACCTCTTCAGACACTTGACACTTACTAGTTGTCTGACCTTGGGCAAGTCACTTAACCCCAATTGCCTCACCTTCCCCCTCAGGGGAAAAAAACTACCTGTGACTTCTTACTTGACAAATCTAATGACTTTTTCCCAATATTCATTCATCTTGAGTTCTCTGTGGCATTTAATAATATTGATCACCTTCTCCTCCTAAATAATTGATCCTCTCTTGGTTTTCAATAACACTGCTCTCTCCTAGTTTTCCTCCCACCTAAATTATGATTGCATTTCAGGCACCTCTGCTGTATTTTCATCAGTGTCATGTACACTAAACCTGGGGTTGCCCAAGGTTCTATCCCAGGCTCTCTTCTCTTTTCCCTCCATACCATCCTCTCTGATATCCTCCCCTGTTCCCATGGGTTAATTTATCTTTTCTATGCATGTAAGTTCTAGAGTTCTATATCCAGTCCTAGTCTCTGTCCAGTTCCAGTTCCTTCATCAACAATTGCCTTTGAGCTATCTCTCATCCCATAGTCATCTCAAATTCAACAGATTGAAAACAGATTCATTCTCTCACCCCAAATCTTCCTTTCATCTGAATTTTTCTATTACTATTGAAAAGGTCACCATCTTTCTAGTTACTTAGGCTGAAAACTTCATCGTCATCCTCAAAATCTCACATTCCTATGTAATCTCTGGGGCCTCTCTCTCTTTACATCCTTCATATATGTCCCTTTCTTTCCACTCACACATCTACCCCCTTACTTCAGGTCCTTATCACCTGTCACCTCATACATTGGGGTGTTCAGGGAGGACTAGCACTCTAACGTCAGGGCTTGCTAATCCCTTCCCAGGGCTGCTCGTCTGCCTTTGGGGTCCACCTTCACCTAACTCTCACCTGTGGCTCCAAGAAGCTGTAGCATTCACAGCAGCCACACTACACTATACTGTCTTGGTAGACAGGCTAAACCAGGTTGAGGGTAATTTGATAGGCCTCGGACCCCTTAGTGAGTTGGGGGATGTCTATCCCAAGCATGGGAAAACTTCCCTTAGAGGAATGGGCAGATGAGAACAATTCATTCCAATGGCCATGAAGGCATCTGTGGAGGGTTTAGAGAAGGTCAGATATTGAGACCCCCCAAGGTCATCCACTGCATCCCAGGCCACCACCAGTCTTCCTGACTTTTGTCCTGCCATTGGACTTCAATGACTCTGGAAGAGACTTTTGTGCCACTCTGCCTTACTTAAATCCAATTCATGTGCAAGTCAAGCCATCACCCTGGGATGTCATTGGTTTTCTTTGAAAATCAGGGATGAACAACACCTGTCACCTGGACTATTGCAATAGATTTGTAATTGACTGCCCTGCTTCATGTCTCCTGGGATTGTTGGGAAGATTAAATACAATAACATATTTAAAGGGCCTTGTAAAGCATAAATGTTAGTGATGATGATGATGATGATATGATGATGATGATGATGATGATGATGATGATGTTAAATGACTTGCCTAAGGTCATCAAGTTAGGGAAAGGTAGGACTGGGATATGAATCCCAATCGTCTGACATCAAGTCCTATAGTCCTAATTCCAGGATGACATTCCTGTCATCTCCCTTATTTAGCACTTTCCACTCATGATTATCTATTTTCTACTATCCTGCCAAAGTGATTTATTTAAAGTAAAGGTCTGTCTGTGTCAAATCACCCCCCACCTCCATCCCACTTAATAAATTTCTTATTCCCTCCAGGATAAAATATAAAGTTCTCTTTGAGGCATTTAAAACTATTTACAACCTGCCCCCTTCTTACCTTTCCTGTCTTCTTACACTTATTCCCTTCCTTATTCCCTTATAATCTGACTACAGCAGCTTGCTAGCTGTTCTTATACCACACCATCTCCAGTCTCCACACCGTTGTGACTGCAGCCCCTTGTGCCCAGATGCCTCCACCCCTCTCTTTTCTACCTCTTGACTTCTCTGGCTTCCTGGAAGGCACAGCTCAAATATCACCTGCTGCAGCAGACATTTCCTGGTTCACCCAGCTACTGCTGCTTCCTTTTGAACATATCTCCCTATAGTTCTTAGTTATTTTCATGTTTGTCTCCCCCATTAGATTGTAAGCTCTCTGAGAGCAAAGAGAGTGTTTTTGCATTTCTTTATATCCCCAGCATTTTGCACAGTGTCTGGCATACATTAAGTACTTAATAAATGCTCATTCACTATTGACTGACTATTCCCCTTTTTACAGTTGAGGAAACAGAGACTCAGAGAGTCAGGAAATCCTGCGTTCAAATTTTGCCTCATATAGTAACTTGTGACACTGGGAAAGTCACTTAATCTGTGTTTGACTCAGTTTCCTCATCTATAAAATTGGGGTGATAATAATAGCACTTAGCTCCCAGGTTTGTTGTGAAAATTAAATGCAATAGTCTATAGGGAGAGCTGTGTAAAGAGTAAAATGTTACACAAGTATTACCAATGATATTAAGTGGCCTTGCTCAGGGTCTCACAGCTAGTAAGTGTTTGAGTCTAAATTTGAGCTGCCTCTCCGATGGAATGCCTACTTGTATTCCTTCTTTGGCACTTCCTGCTTGTGATTATGTAATGCTAGTTATCTTTTTTTGTGTGCTGTATCTCTCCTTGTGGACTGTGAACATGTAGAAGGCGAGGGCTGTGTGTCCAATACATCCATGTGTCCCCAGAACTCATCACAGACTCAGAAATTGCAGACTTTCTGCAAACATATGCTTACTCACTTTAACAACGTTGTTGAGAAGGGTTGGTTAAACCATCCAATGGAGGAAAACAAAAATTAGAGATTCACATACAGAAACAAAGAATAAAGGATAGCAAGGAACCCTTACCATTGTCATGGTGATGGTGGAATGGGGGCAGGGGGATAAACCCAAAGCATCTCTTCTACTTCTGACTCTAGTTCAAGGGCTGTTGATTTCCCGTCTGTTGAAGATCTGGTCAAGTTGAATCATGTAAACAACCAGACCAAATGACTCAGGAAGTAAACTAGATGTGTGAACCCCATGGATCTGATCTAAATGGCTTTTCTGTGTCCTCCATCCCTCCTGCTCTCTATGCTCCCGTCTTTGTCTCAGGATTTAGGGCTGGGAAGGACTTTGGGGAATATGTAGTCCAAGCCCATCATTTTACAAATTTGGAAGCTGAGGATTTAAGAAAAGTAAATTACTAAAGTTCATAAAGTGCTAATTAACAGAATTAGAATATGAATGTGGGTTTTGTTTTGTTTTTTGTTTTTTACTCCAAATACAAATCATATTAATCCTCAGTTCAAAAATAGTTAGTGGTTCCCTATTGTATACTAAGCAAAGTTCACAGAATTCAAGGCCTTCCACAAACTGGCACCATCTTACTTTGACAGATTTATCTGATTTTTTTTCTTCCTGTGTCTGTCCCTATCTCACCCAAACTGGAAATATAGTGACCACAAACAGACCCAATCCCAATATTTATCAGCATTGATCAACTCTGTTTTTCTGAACTAGGCCAATTTGTCTCTCCTCAGACAGTCTGGTGGTCCTCTTCTCCTAGGGGTTCACTCTATTGGTGCCAGATTTGGTGTGTTGCTCTTGTTCAGTCATTTCAATCATGTCCAGTTTTTTGAGACTCCATTTAGGTCTTCTTGGCAAAGATACTAGAGTGGTTTGCCATTTCCATCTCCAGCTCTTTTTTTTTTTTTTTGCTTTTTGGAGGACAATGGGGTTAAGTGACTTGCCCAAGGTCACATGGCTAGTTTTTGTGTTAAGTGTCTGAGGCCTAATTTGAACTCAGGTCCTCCTGACTCTGAGGCCAGTGCTCTATTCACTGTGCCATCTAGCCACCCCCTCCAGCTCATTTTTACAGATGAAAAATCAGGGTTAAATGACTTTACCAGAGTCACACAACTAGTAATCTGAAGCTGGATTTATACTCAGCTATTCCTGACCTTTAAGTGAGCACTCTATCCACCATGCCACTTAGCTACCTTAATTAGTGCAGATCCCCAATTGGTTTTAGCCATACTATAGTTTAGAATTCCAGAATTCAAGTGGTCCACCAGCATCAGTCTCAGCCTTCCCAAAAGCAGAGACTACAGTCTTGCACTACCACATCCTTCTGCTTCTCTCTGTTCTATGACACGTCAGGTATAGGAAACAGAGCTGCCCATAGGATTCCCAGGTGGGTCCGTACTCACTGTAGTTTGTTAGGATTTCAGGAGGTGGATGGATCATATGTCTGGTTTTGTTTCCCCTTCCCTTCATGGCAGTGTCCAACATTGAATGGGCCCTCAGGTCCTAGCGACACATTAGACTGAAGACTTGGGGGACACTCTACCCTGAATTCTAAGCTTTCCATGGAAAGTCTGGTTTGAGAGTTCCACACCATAGTACCTTGTGTGGTCATTTCACTCAGAAGTATCTCTGAGAGAATGAAATCTATAAGACCAAAAGAATAACATACATGACTACAAGGGTATAAATTAAAAAGAGCGTAGAAAGGAGGTCAAATGCCGAGCAATTAAAAACCCAATAACAGTCCTCAAGAACAAATAATGAAATATGCCTTCTCCCTCTCCAAAGGGAAGGTAGGGATTACCGTGATAGAATGCTGCACATACTTATATTTGACTATCAAACCACTTACCCATTTTTCCTTAAATCTTTTTCCTTTATTACAAGTTAGGGTTTAATTGTGAATAGGTTGGGAAATGATTTTTGGAAATGATTGAAATTTAAAAATAAAGGCATTAATAAAACTTATTGTAAAAAGAAAGTATCACTGAGAGCAGAAAGAGAGGTTCTGCTTTCCCAGGGGTCTCCTCTCAGTTTAGATCAGATGAAGGAAGCCAGAACATTCCACATAATGGCCCTCCCCCACTCCATCAATTAAATAAACTGGCTAAACTATTTCACCCCAGGGCCTAAGCGACCCTGCCCACTCAAAACCCCTGGCCCAGCTATCATAACCATGCAAGCATTTATTTGGCTAGAATCAGAGCTGAAGAGAAACCAAGAACATTTTTTTTAATGTTAAAAGTCAATTCTTCTGTCACTGACATTAAACTAACTGCAGGAGGGATGGGTTAATGATGGTGCCTCGTGTGATAAGACATTAATCTCAACTTGTAATGCAAGAGTCATACAACTTACTTCAGCCTTAATCTCCCATGAGTTATGGGCTCTTCTGTGATTCATAAAACAAATAAATCACACCTCCAAGGCTATCATCTATTTATTACTGCTTTTTAAATGCTCAGGGAAGGAGAAAACAGGGAATATTTTTCATCCCTTTCCCTTCTCTGCCAGCTCCAGGGCTGGGCAGGAAAGTGAACATGGGCCCCATCTTTAGTTTAGAGACCTCCTGGAAAGCCAGGTGCCAGCATGGGGCTAGCTTTCCTGTGACCATTTCCCAGAGCTGAGGGTATTGTTCAAGAAAGGCTCAGATCATAGTCTAAAAACCATGTGATATCAAAACATCTCCCGATTCTAGATCACTTTAAGATTTGGAAAACTCTTTCCTTACAGCAATCCTGTAAGGTAGGAAGCATTATTAACTTTATTTTATAATCAAGGAAACTGAGGTACAGAAAGGAAAAGTGATATGTCCGCACAGAGTCCTAACTAATACAATCCCAAGAACTGTGGTTAAGTTTGTTAAGCATCTCTGCACTAATGTAGAATGTTTCTGCACCCCCTCCTCTGCCAATGAGCTCCTCTCAGTTCTCTGCCCAAGTATTCCATCTGGATTCAGTCCTGACGGAGCTTTGTCCACCTAAAAGAAGGGGCAGGCTTCTTATCCTCTCACTCTTTGGCTATTTACAGTCCCATTCCCTAGACCAAGGGGAAAAGTATGTAAAGTTTAGGATTTGGCTGTCTGGGGTCTTCCCAAGGATGGGAGTTCAAAGGTTATCAAGGTACAGTGAATAGGACAGCTATTTATTTCTTCTACACAAAATTCACAAAAGAGGGAGAGGATGAATTGGGAGGGATGGAATAGGGGAGAGTAGCACAAAGAGATTCACCCACCCCAATGCAGTGTCAATGTTACAGAGGACCTCAGCAGTCCCAGAACATGAGACCATCACCCTGGAGCACTATTCCTTGTACTTGGTGGGAAGGCATTACAGGGGAAACCTGGGCTTCCAGGAAAATGCTGGTTGTGCTGCTAGGTTCCATCTGCACATGGGAACGGGGAGTGGGGAAAGGACACTCCATCCTGCCAGACCCAGGCAGACTGTGCCCATGGTCACAGCCATGAAATATCAGAGGCAGGGTTCAAACGCTGTCCTACTACTCCTCTTTCTGCAGTGCCTTTCTCAGCAGCATAGAGATGTTTCTTAAAAGCACCGATAGAGGGGTGGCTAAGGAGCACCGGCCCTGGAGTCAGGAGGACCCGAGTTCAAATCCAGCCTCAGACATTTAACACTTACTAGCCATGTAACCTTGGGCAAGTCACTTAACCCCAATTGCCCTGCCTTCCCCCCTCCAAAAAGCAAATAAATAAATAAAAACACAGCCAGAACAGGCTGGCTACAGGGCAGTGAGAGAAGTATGTATGTACTAATGTGTCTTCAGAAGGTGCAAGAGCAGGGGCAGGTGAGGAAAAGCAGAACAAAAACGCGGCATTTATTCCAGAGCATAACTGAAAGGGGTTTTGTTGCTCTCATCTCAAGGGCCGACATTCATATGTTACTACCTATGGAAGCTCTCACTGCTCCTTAACCTTCCTCAAACAAAGGGCAGAGAACCCTTTGACAAACAGCCCCTGGGAGCCTCAGCTTGGAGGATAAAGCAAAGGAAAGGGAAAAATAAGCATGCCCCCAGCTTTCCACTCCTTACTACGTATTGTTAGTTACCTATTTATTTTGTGTTATGTCCCCACCACCACCTGCCTACTCTAAGCTACAGAATGTCAAGAGTAGAAATCATTTAGCCCAGCTGCCTCATTCTGCAGATGAGGAATCTGAGACCGAGAGATGCCCAAGATTACCCATCTAATAAGTAGCTATGTCAGGACTTGAGTCTAGTTTTCCATGCTATGCCCCTTAGGACCTTGGGACCACGGGTGCATGATTGAATCCAGACTTTCTCCATGGGGCCTAAAACAATAGCCCCTTCTCACCTTCCACCACCACCAAAAACAAATAAACTTTTCTGACTTATTTTGTAGAGCCATTAAAAAAAAGTCAGCTTCTGGGAGCTTCAGTCAAATAGGGAAGCCAGATAATGTGGAACAGAAGAGGACAGACTATCTGCCCTGACATGATCAAAGAGACAGTTCAGGAAGCTTTATTTAAGCTATTCTTTGATTTCATATTTATTATCATTATCGATTTGTTGTTAGCCCTTTTCCTAAGGGGCAGTTCAAGTGTTATCCCCTTTATGAGACCTTGGTTGACCAGATTGTTAGTTCACAATCCCACCTCATACTATGTGTAAGCATGTTAGCTTCATACCAATAACATGTAAGCTTCTTGAAGGCAAAAACAATTTTGTTTTATTTTCCTTTAAAACTATATCCAGGACCCAGCATAGTGCTTTGCATAGAGTAAGCCCATTATAAATATTAATTGGATTGAAATAAATTGAGGCCTGTTCTTTATGGAAGCAATTATGGCAAATACCAGAAATTACTAACTCACTCATTTGAACTTCCTGACTCCAGGCATTGTCCTCTACCCCCTGAACCACCTATCTACCTCTAACATGAACCCAGGTCTTCTGGGCTCATAAGTCTAATGGTGCTTCTACTATATCATACTCCCTTTCTTTTTTCTTCTCCTCTCTACTCTTACTTAGCACAATATCAAGCTCTATCCTTACCCTTAGCACATCATCAAGCATAAAGTATCAGTTCCATTTAAATTAAATTAAACTGAACCTAATTCAAAGGAATGGAATGGAATTAAACTGTTACATAGAATGGGATGGGATGGGATGGGATGGGATGGGATGGGATGGAAAAGATATAAATTTAATAGAATTAAATCAAACTGAATTGATTTCATTTCAATAAAATTGAAAAAGAATGTTGAAATGAGCTATAGAGAATTGAACCAAACTGAACTGAAATCTATTGCATTGCATGGAAGTGAATTGAATTGAATTGCTCTAACCAGAATTGAACTGAATTGAATTACATGTCAGTGAATTGAACTGAAATGAATTTTTTATAGTTCATTCTCAGAACAATTTCTATATGAGAGAAAAGTTCATTCTTCAAGTATTCGTTTCTAGTAATGGTTGAAGAAAAGTGTCACAAGAACAAACCATCACTTCAGCTAAAACTGCCCTTTAAAAAAGGGAAAGATTTAACTGTCAAAAATTTTGAATTACATTAACATTGCCTCAAGTTGTGAAATGTGGCCTCTGTCACTCCATGCAAGTAGAAAAGAAGGTCTCAGAGTCTGGCACTCCTTATAAGCATACACTGGCATTGAGCAAATGGCCTTTTCTTGTCTAGACTCCCAGTTGTGAAATTCTGGACTCTTTCCTTGAAAGTCCAGAAGGATGTAAAGTCAGGGTCAGTGGGCTACCTGCCAGAAGGCTCTGTTCCAGGATGATTTGGTAAGGTCCTCAAACTTTGTGCCACATTCTGAAGGTACAAAGGGAATTGCCAAACAAGGTAGTGAGCAGATTCAAGGGTCTCAGGAGGGTGAAAGCAGTTGCCCTTGGGTACAGGCTCTTGAGAGCAGTGTTCTTGGACAGACAGGGAAAGGGGAATGTCTTACCTCCTCCATGGTGTGGAAATCACTTTCAATTTCCAAATACCATCATTACAGAAAGTGGACCTAATAAAGAAGGATTGGGGTTATTTGGCCAAGAAGTAAAGGTAGTATGTGTAAAGAGGCAGCTTTTGCAAAGAGGGGAATTTCACCAGGTTAGCTTATGGTTGGTACCAAAACATGGATAATAAAGTCCATGCTAGGGGCGGCTAGGTGGCACAGTGAATAGAGCGCCGGCCCTGGAATCAGAAGGACCTGAGTTCGGAGCCGGCCTCAGACACTTAATCCGCACAAACAAAAACCTAGCCGTGTAACCTTGGGCAAGTTACTTAACCCCAATTGCCCTAAAGGGGCGGCTAGGTGGCGCAGTGAGTAAGAGCGCGGCCTCGGAGTTTGGATGACCCGAGATCAGATCCGGCCTCAGAAAATGAGCACCCACGCATAAATCAAATGACTAGCCGTGTAACCTTGAGCAAGTTACTTAACCCCAATTGCTTTAAAAAATAAAAAAATAAAAAAAAAATAAAGTCCATGCTAACACCAATTAACACAGAGGTAAATCCTCCCAATAAACTCTGAGAGGATAGCAGGAAGCCAACCTCTCCTTAGAAGGGTTAAGTTCAAATGGGAAGTCTCTTTTAAGCATATATAATATGCTTAACACTCACTGATCCCTCTTTTAATCACACATCACTTGTACCATGTAAGTCACTGTTAAGAATATGCCACAAATCTACATTGTCTCTGTCCACCATCTGCCTCTGCATTATCCTTTGGGATATCTGATAAAGACAAACGACCACAGATAGTTTGTCCCAAGGCTGCACCCATACCCAAAAACCCAGATGACTCCAGAGGAAAAGTGAGGCTGGTATCTCTGCACAGCCCTCCCTCACTTAAATCCAATTCACTTGCATGTCATGGCATCACCTCCCTGAGGTCTTGGTCTTCTTCAAGAACAAAGAACAAGTGTTATCCCTATGTGAGGCCTTTCTGAATCTCCCCAGTTACTAGCAGCATACCCCTCAAAATTTCTTTGAATCTATTTTACATTTACATATTTTGTATTTATTTACCTTGTTATCTCCCCTACTCCAGTAGAAGAATGTAACATTCTTGAAGGCATAGGCTATCTCTATTTTGTGTTCCTATTCCCAGTGCTTAGCATAGTGTCTGACACATAGTAGGCATTTAAAAAATGCTTATCAAATGAATTAGTTCATATACAGTAGCTCAGGAGAATCTTGTAGATGACAGTAATTTTTTAAAAATATTTTTTTTTACTCTGGATCAACTCTTCACTCCTTGTAGGAATCCCATTTTTTTGCTCCTGATAGTGGTCACCTAACTCTTCTTGAATATTTCCCTTTGATGGGAAACTGGTAACTTCACAAAGCAGCCTCTTTCATTTTCAAATACTTCTCAGTGTGAAGAAGTCCTTCCTAACAACTGAGCAGAAACCTGTCTTCCTCTCTTTTTACCCTTTACTCCTAGTTCTGACTTCTGGAGTCTAGTGAAGCTTAATCTCTCTTCCACATACCTGTCCTTGAGATATGAGAAGACAGATACCATGTCCCCATCAAATCCTCTTTTCTCCAGGCTAAGCACCCACTTTTTCATTAACTGTTCATCATATGACATGACTTTGAGTTTCCTTGATAGCCTGACCACCTTCCTCAGGTTTTCTGATTCCACATTCACTTATTCAATATCACATTGCATCAGGCTACTCCTGCATAGGACACAAGCCTCTTATTCTTACTCAGTTGGAGGCTGGTGGGTGCTATAGTGGAAAGAGTTCTGGACTCGGAGTCAGGAAAGCCTGAGTTCAAATGCAGCCTCAGACACTAACTAGTTGAATAACCCTGGACAGGCCACTTGACCTTTCTCAGCCTCAGTTTTTTCATCTATAATAGCACCTACGGTCCAGATTTGTTGTGAAAGCAAAATGGAATAACTTTGGTAAAAGACTTTGTAAACCTTAAGGCCTAGCTATTAGGAAGAAGAACAACAGGAAGAAGATGCTAAAATGGGGCTATTTTTCCTTTAGAATATGTTTGGTTGTTTTGTACAGTTTATAACCATGGGCCTTTAAAAAAATCTAATTCATCATCAGGAAAGACCATACAGAGAAAGCAGAGAGTCAAATCTTACTGGTTTCATCTCTGACACAAATGTACTACAGCTTATGTTTCTCCTAAATTCCTCTTGTCCAATGTTCACCATATGGAAATATGATCAAGAGGCAGTATGGGACAGTGGAAAAAGCCTGGGACAACTTTTGGGCAAGTCCCTTTTCTTCTAGGCCTCAGGTCACTCGAATGGGCTCCCTGTGCCCACTCCTCTTCCCTACCCAACTTTCAACTACTAGATAAGTTTCTATTCACAGGACTTCTCCTCTCTCCTGCTTTGACTGACTTCTTAGAGAATGCTTAGTTTTTAAAAGCCACCAGGGGAATTATTGATCCTCAACTCACCAAGGGCTAACCCTCCCTAGAATTTTATCAAATTTGATTAAAGGACATGTTGACAAAGTTCAAATATGTCTTTATACTTAAAATGAAAAGACCTTAACATCTCATTTTTCTCTTTTTCTTGACCCTTTAATTTTATCAAAGGGGCCAGGAAAAAAATTAATTGATTGGAGATCCCTGATCATTTCCTCTCAACATTCATTACACTCCCCCCAGTTAAACAGTTGCTATCCCCAGGAAATCAATTGGCATTCATTTGGCACATATGCCCATATTCTCAATTGTGAATAGATCTGCACTCACTTGGCTATGCTCACCATTGTCTTTTTCTGTGCCTATACTAAAAAGTCTCATAGAAGTCCCTGTGGCACAGAGCTTGGACAATCGATAACACCATTCTTCTATGAGAGTCCATACCTACCGTAGCCTGTGGAATTCTGGATGGCACTTACCCTCCAAAATGCACTCACTAATAATAGTGTAGTATACAATAAACAAATATATGGAAATTTAGCAAATGCATTAATGCAATAATGTATGCAAAGCAGCATATTCTAAAACGTATGTCACAGAAGTGTGTGTCAGCTGAATATGCAAAGCATCATTTACCAATATACATCTTGATGCTGCAAAGACATTGGTAAAACTTGGTTTTCATGGCATGCTGAAACACACTAAGTCTATAAATGCGTTTCATCTAGCTGCCGTGTGTCCTAATCATATATGTCTGTGCACTGGCAAAATTGTCCTGACACTCTTTTTTGTTTTTTAAAGCAATTGGGGTTAAGTAACTTGCTCAAGGTTACATGGCTAGTCATTATTTATGTGTGGGTGCTCATTTTCTGAGGCCGGATTTGATCTCGGGTCATCCCAACTCCAAGGCCGGCGCTCTTACTCACTGTGCCACCTAGCCGCCCCTTTAGGGCAATTGGGGTTAAGTAACTTGCCCAAGATTACATGACTAGGTTTTTTTGTTTGTTTGTGTGGATTAAGTGTCTGAGGCCGGCTCCGAACTCAGGTCCTTCTGACTCCAGGGCAGGCGCTCTATTCACTGCGCCACCTAGCCGCCCCCCTGACACCCTTAACATACTATCTTGAATACCTGAATGACTGACGATCAATATTTACAGACCTGTTGGCCTGTGGTCCTAAAACTATAGCTTATGAGTCTCCACTGATATACTGATCCTTCGTAACTAGCCAGGGCATACATTTAGCTCAAAGCAGAGGCATTTACTGAAATAGTATCATAGGTCATAAGTCATAGATTTAGAGCTGGAAGACCTATTACATAGATGGGGAAATTAAGGCATAAAGAAATTAAATGGGGGCGGCTAGGTGGCGCAGTGAATAGAGCGCCGGCCCTGGAATCAGAAGGACCTGAGTTCGGAGCCGGCCTCCGACACTTAATCCACACAAACAAAAACCTAGCCCTGTAACCTTGGGCAAGTTACTTAACCCCAATTGCCCTAAAGGGGCGGCTAGGTGGCACAGTGAGTAAGAGCGTCGGCCTCGGAGTTTGGATGACCCGAGATCAGATCCGGCCTCAGAAAATGAGCACCCATGCATAAATCAAATGACTAGCCGTGTAACCTTGAGCAAGTTACTTAACCCCAATTGCTTAAAAAAAAAAAAAGAAATTAAATGACTTGCTTAGGGTCACACAGCTAGTAAATTTCTGAGGCATGACTCAAAACTGGGCCATCCTAACAACATGTCTTATTCACCACCACATATCACCTCTCTTGGGCATAATAAGAATTGTATCTACCAAACATAACCCCATAAGCCTAGGGTATACTGTCTCACAAACATATACAACATCAATGCAAAGGGTGTGAATGAGCATAGAGTATAGCAGTAGAAGGATACAAACTTGGAGAACAGGTGTGGCCAAGATAACTGATACTTCCACTGAAGCAGAGCCCAGATGTCCTTTTTCATAGTGCCTTTATGTTGCACCTCTTTCCCCCTCCAGGCACAGCTTCTTTGTTGGCCATGTTGTTCTGTTGTTCACCTGAATCTTTTTCCTACTGGCATATTTATACTGGGCAAGTAGATCTCTATATAAGAAGGTGTAACTGATGGGATAATAGGAGAAGAGAGACATTCATTCTCCCACTGAAAGGCAAAGAGCAATTCCCTCTCATAAGAAAAGTTTTTCTTCCATAGATGATTCTAATCTAGACTGCTAGAGCTCAAATTCCTCAAAACTGTTTTCTTCCTTCTCCAGACAGGGTTGCCCAGTGAGGCACAAAAAAAGTAACACCTCAGCCTCAGAATCTTGGGAGGGAAATGAAATAGACCCCAAAAATGCCTTGACTTGGAGCGGGGGACCCAAGGGGCACAGACTTGATTGGAAAAACCCAAGGATGAGGTTGATAGTATACCACAACATTACCCTGACCAGGGAATCTCCAGAAGACAATTCCTTCATCACAGAAACTTCAAAGTGAAGGGAACACCCAGTGTCTTGACCAGGGACAACCAACCAGAGGGCTTTGGTCAGAGCCATTGAAGCCTAATGGCTCTCTGAGTGTAGACTCAGAAATGGAAGTGAAGGTTTGCAGAAAATTAAGATATGAATCTAACAAAGCCAAGATGCCCCATCCAAGAGTCTGGGATGAGGTAGAGACTGGCCCTGGTACTGAATCTCAAATCAAGGACTGACATTTGAGATATGAATAAACAGAAGACATTGCACAATGTGAAGAAATACTACGGATCAGCAGTGTTCCAAAAGTGAAAACCCAAACGAAATAATACCACAACAACTACAAGCAGAGCCTCTCCAAAGAAAATGCTTTGGTCATGAGGACAACATGAACACCTGGAAGAAATTCAGTCAGAGATAATAAATTTAATCAAATTATGGAGGAAATACTTGGCAGGAGGAATAGAAAGGAAGGTGGTAAACCTTACCCCATGAAACAAACTCTTTGAAAATTAGAATGCGCATCCGGCCTCAGACACTTAACGCACACAAACAAAAACCTAGCTGTGTTACCTTGGGCAAGTTACTTAACCCCAACTGCCCTCCAAAAAGCAAAAAAAAAAAAAAAGAAAGAAAGAAAATTAGAATGGAGCTGACTAGGTGGCACAGTGAATACAGCACCAGCCCTGGAGTCAGGAGGACCTGAGTTCAAATCTGGCCTCAGCCACATAACACTTACTAGCCATGTGACCTTAGACAAGTCACTTAACCCCAATTGCTCTACCTTCCCCCCTTCAAAAGGCAAAAAAAGAAAATTAAAATGGACCAGACAGAAACCAATGACTACAACAAAATGGAGATTGAAAAAAATAGAAGAAAATATAAGCTAATTACTATTGAAAACTGATCTATAAAAATATTATTAAGAAATAATCTAAGAATTATCAGACTCCTTGAAAACTATGGTCAAAGAAAAAGCTAGGATATCATGTTTCAAGACATCATAAATGAAAACTCAAATCTATTTGAAGTGGAGGAAATATGAACATAGAAGGAATCCATTGTGCACCTTAGCACCCAAAGAAAGTCCAAAATGAAAATTCCCATGAAAGCATAAACAAAACTCAAAGCTTCCTGATTAAAGGGGGGAAAATACTATAAATAGCCAGAAAGAAAGAGTTCAAGTACCAAGCAACCACAGTCAGGATAACCAGAATTTGTCTTGCAATATAATATTCCAGAACAGAAAAGATAAAGGCTTGCAAACACAGATAACATCCTATCAAACCAAATACAATCCTAAAGGGGGCAAATTGATTTTCTATGGAATAGATGAGAGGGAGGGAGGGAAGGAGAGAGAGAGAAAGAAAAAGAGAGAGGAGAGACAGAGATGGAAGAAAAAAGAGACAGACTGATTTATTGACAAAGGTTTCTTAAGTACTTAATATGTTCCAGGTACTATGTTAAACATTGAAAATATAAGTACAGGGGTGGCTAGGTGGTGCAGTGAATAGAGCACCGGCCCTGGAGTCACCAGGACCTGAGTTCAAATCCATCTCAGACCCTTAACACAAAAAACTAGCCATGTGACCTTAGACAAGTCACTTAACCCCAATTGCCCTACCTTCCCCCCTCCAAAAAAAGAAAGAAAGAAAGAAAGAAAATACAAGTACAAACAAAAAGGTCAGTCCCTAACCTCAAGAAGTTTCCTTCTAGTAGGAGATGACAATACACAAAAGGAAGCAAAAAATTTGGGAGAAGTGGTAAGAGGGGAAGAGGGACCATGGCTAATTTATCTGGGAAGTCATGGGTTTGCCTAAGTTTGAAGTAAGCATGGCTGTTGTGGGTGTTTCCTCAAATGGGTTTCAGGGAGGATCTTACCAATCAAATGACAATGCCATAGGGGTTGAACCAGTGCCAGAAGGTGAAGGCCTCTGGGATGGAGGTGGAGATGTCTTTCAAGTGTTTCTGATGAAGAGATCAGAGCTGAATAGAAGCTTTGAAATGCAAATACAGATGTCAAGAGAAAACTAGAAAGATAAATACATTTAAGCACTTGGAAGGGACTATAGGGTGATGATATGTTTATATTCCAGTAGAAAAAACTAGTGACCTTTCAGAACTCTAAGGTCTTCAAGAACCATAGAAGGAGTTAAATAAGACAAACAGATGAACCTCAAGAAAAGGAGGGGAAAAGGGAATATAGAAGGGAAAAAGGGAAGCAGGTAAAGGGGAAGGAGCTTACCATGCACATGAACATAATAGATTTTGTACCCTCGAGGATAGGCTTGTTCTGTCTCTCTCTGTCCTAAAGATTCTCAGGTATCCCTGAGGGGGATGAAGAGTCTCATTTCTCTGCCATCTTCTTGAGCCTCCCACAAGATGTTTCCCTTCATTTTAGGGATCTAGTGACTAGTACTCCATTTCCATTGAGCTATTTAGCATCAGTTGGCTTTTGTACAGGGTTTTTTACTTCACAGATATAGCTCAAATGAAGATACATTTTTCCCCAACACCTCAGAGGCATAATCCCCCCTCTAACACCTTGGTCTCTCCTAAGAAATGGAAGGGGGGGGTTAAGTGCTGTTCCCACCAAGTTCATGTTCAAAGTCTTCTAAACTTTTGGCTTCTGCTGAGCTGGAGTTTGGGGTCCCTTGAACTTCAAAACAACCATGATAGGCTGGCTACAATACCCAATCTAGATTCTTAGACCCCCAGATCACTGTGTCTTATACTCCCAGCCCAGATCAGAGATTTCACTCCCTGCATCTAGAATATAAAAGACTGGATGAAAAGACAAAGACCCAAGGCCATTTCTTAGGGTCATATTTCTTCAGGGGAAAGAGGCAGAAGGAGGTCTTAAGACCCTCCCCTCCCTAACTGTATGGTCTCACTAGTCATGAGTGAGGAAATCACTTCACATTCCCCCAACAGGAACTCCACAAAGCCACAGCTAGTATTAACTCAGGCCATTTCAAAGACATACTACTCCAGATACAAAACTAATATGAAAAGACACATCCCAATAACATCAGGCCAATAAATAATGTCCATGTTTGTTCCAATCCTACACATGGATGACCATGTTAATAAATTGATGAGGTTGGGGTGGGGGATGGGGGGCAGAAGCCAAGATGATGGAGTAGAAAAAGCACTTACACAGCACTCCAGCCCACACCACTTCAAAATTATGTAAAAGGGGACTCTGAACAACCTCTGGAGCTCCAGAACCCACAGAATGACACAGAAAAGCTAATCTCCTGCTGAGGACAGCCCAGCAGCCTGGCAGGGAGTGGCCAGCACAGCACTCTGGGAACCAAACCCAAGCCACGTGAGTTGTGGTTTTAGCCCCAGGGCAGCTGAAACAGCAGGCGGCTGGAGGGACCCCAGAACACCAACAGCTGTGGCGTTTCCAGAATTAACACAAGATGCCTAGGACAAAGTAAGAGGTTAGTGCCCTATGGACTTTGGGGGCCAGTATTCGGGAGCTCATCAGCTTCTTCCCCTGGGGTGAGAAGCAGCTGAGGAGCCCCAGCACAGCCACCATTTTGCAGCTTCCATTGCAGCTTCAGCTCCTGGCCTGTGGACTGTAGGGGGATCCGGGGATCAGTCTGGGGGGTAATTGCTCTTGCTTTAACCTTCTTGGATCTGGATTGCGGTCTGGGTGGAGGTCTTGGGATGTGTGTCCAGCTTGCCAGAGTGTGTGGGGGCTTCAGGGAGGGCACCCAACTAAGATCTCCAGCAGTTGAGAAGACCCCAATGTTTGGGATGGAAGCTCCCCTGTCTGGTGGCAGAGTCCTACAGTGACAACAAGCCCAAAAATCAAGTAATTAAGTGGCAACATGCCTAGGCAAAGGAAACAAAATAAACAGAAAAATTCAACATTAGACTCCTATTTGGGGGGCAAAGAGGATTGAAACATGGAACAGGAGGAGGACTGGGAGGTCAGAACTCCTGCACCAAAAGCCCCCAATGAAAATATGAGCAGGTTACAGGCCATAGAGGACCTTAAGAAGGACTTTAAAAATCAAATAAGAAAAGTGGAGGAAAAAGTGGGAAGAGAAATGAGAAGGATGCAGGAAAAGTATGAAATGAGAGTCAACAGCCTGACTGAGGAAAATAATACCTTAAAAATAGACTAACTCAAGTGGCAAAAGAGGCACAAAAAAGCAATGAGGAGAAGAATGCCTTAAAAAGCCAAATTTGCCAGATGGAAAAAGAATCTCAAAAGCTCACTGAGGAGATTCATTACTTCAGAGTTAGACTGGAGCAAATGGAAGCTAATGACTTTATGAGAAATCAAGATGCAGTTAAACAGATCCAAGCAACTGAAATAATAGAAGGCAATGTGAAATATATCATGGGGAAAACCACTGACCTGGGAAATAGATCCAGGAGAGATAATTTAAAAATTATTGGGCTACCTGAAAGCCATGATCAGAGAAAGAACCTAGAAATCATCCTTCAAGAAATTCTCAAGGAAAATTGCCCTGATGTTTTAGACCCAGAGGGCAAAATAGAGGTTGAAAGAATCCACCGATCACCTCCTGAAAAAGATCCCAAAAAGAAAACTCCTAGGAATATTATAGCTAGGTTCCAGAATTCCCAGATCAAGGAGAAAATATTACAAGCAGCACAGGACCTGGCAGCTTCTACACTGAGGGATCAAAGGGCATGGAGTATGATATTCTGCAGGGCAAAGGACCTGGGATTAAAACCATGTAATTGGGAGATAAGATGTGCAGGCATTGGGGACAGAGATTCACCTTGCCCTAATGGTAAAGTCGAAGGGGGTAAGGGAGAAGATAAATTGATTGATTGATTGATTGATTGATGAGGTCTGCACATGGAACAGAACGTTATTACAAACACTATGTGCTAGAAGACAACTACACGAACAGGGAGGAGATGATGTAGTGGGGACAGACATCATATAAACCCTACATTCTTCTGAACCAGATAAGAGAAGGATGAACAAACACAGAGAACAATGAGTAAAAATACATTAAATGCAACTGGGAAATAGGAAAGGAGAGGGAAGAGAAGTATATGAGATGGAGGGTTGGATCAATAGGAAATAATCATAAGCAAAAGAAAGGAACATAAGAGGGTACATGATAAAAAGAAGATTGAAAGGACAGAAAGCAAGAGTAAAACTGAGTTAAAGACAGGTGACAGGAAGAGAAGAATAGAAAAAGTTGCTTCAATTAGAATGATTAATGTTAAGCAAATTCTTATTTCATCACCTTTTTATTACAAAAAAGAGGGGTAACATATGTCTTTATATTGTATCATCAGTAAAAGAGAGGAAGTATAACTCAGTAATTTGGGAAACAAAAAAAAAGAAAAGAAACAAAAGCAATTCCAATTATATAGCAAATTAGTACTCTTCAAATAAATAAAGAGATTAATAAAACTGAAAGCAAAATAACCATTGCATTGACAAATAAAATGAGAAGTTAGTTTTTTTAACAAAGTAATAAAATCACTGTTAGCTAGTCAAAAGTTTTTTTTAAATGAAAAAAAGAGAATTCACAACAAAGAAGAAATCAACAAAGCTGTCAGTTACATGCCAAAAAAAGCTGATAATTTTCATGTACTTGGTGAATATTTTCTTTTTTCTTTTTCTTTTTTTTTACTGTAACAAATGTTTTCATTTCACTTTTATTTGCAGTCTAATGTCATATTTACTCCTGTGCCATAAGCTTTTGTTTCTTCAGTTTCTTCTGGGATATCTTTTTCTTTTGAGCAACCTCCTCTAATGGTTTAGGAACAATTTGTTCCTTTTCAGTAAGTATCATCTCAATATGGCAAGGAAAACTCATGTATGGGTTGATTTGACCATGAGCCCTATAAATACACCATCACATTTTGGGAGCCTTGTTAACCTGGATATGCTCAATGACAAGAGAATCTACATCCAAACCCTTCAGTTCGGCATTACTCTCTGCATTTTTAAGCATATGCAGCAAGAATTCAGCACTCTTTTTGGACCACTGACCATGTCCAACCCCGTTGCTTAGCCTGGGCACACCTGCCAACTCCACCATTTCAACAGAAAGGAGCACACTGTTTCTTCAATGTGACATCTTTCAAATACTTGCTAGCTTTTTGGATATGCATACCCTTGATAGCTTGGGCTATTTCACAGGTGTTCTTGAAGTGGACCGGGAGATATGAACCCCTTGACTTGCATGATTATTTTAAATTTTAAATGATTACCTAGAATAGCTCAAAGGAAGAGTGAATATTTTCAAAATATATAAAATACCCTTTTATTCAATCCCATACCAATAAAACTATCAAAAATTATTCTATAGAGCTAAGAAAGTAATAACAAAATTCACCTGGAAGAACAAAAGCTCAAGGATATTAGGTAATTAATTTAAAAATGAGAAGGAAGGTGGTACAGCTATACCAGATATCAAACTGTATTATAATACAGTAATTATCAAAACAATCTGTTACTTGCTTAAGAAATAGAGTGGTAGATCAGTGTAATAAATTAGATATAAATTACATTACACTAAATGATTGTAGTAATCTAGCATATAATAAACCCAAAGATCCAAGCTTTTGGAACAAAAACTCATTATTTAACAAAAATTGCTGGGGAAACTTGGAAAACAATATGGCAGAAACTAGGTATAGACCAACATCCCACACTGTATACCAAGATAAGGTCAAAATGGATACATCATTTACACATAAAAGGTGATACTATAAGCAAATTGAGACAGCATGGAATAGTTTCTTTGTCAGATTTATGGATAATTGAAGAATTTAGGACCAAAGGAAATAGAGGGCATTACAAAATATAAAATAGGCAAGTTTGATTATATAAAATTAAAACATTTTTGCACAGACAAAACCAATGCAACCCATATTATAAGGGAGGCAAAAACTGGGGAGAAATTTTGCAATAAGTATCTCTTGATAAAGGCCTCATTTCTCAAATACATAGAAAACTGAGTCAAATTTATAAAAGTAGAAATAATTCCCCAATTGAAAAATGATCAAAGGGTGTGAACAGGTAGTTTTTAGACAAAGAAATCAAAGTTCTCTCTAGACATTAAAAAATGCTCTGTCACTCTAGATTAGAGAAATACAAATTAAAACAACTCTGAGGTACCACCTCACAACTATCAGATTGGCTAATATGGCAAAAAAAATAAGATAAAATAAAAGGGAAAATGTTGGATGTTGGAAGTGATGTGAGAAAACTAGGTCACTAATTCACTCTTAGTGGAATTGTGAACTGATCCAACCATTCTGTAAAGCCCCAAAGGGCTATAAAACTGTGAATACCTTTGATCCAGTAATACCACTGCTAGATCTATATCCTAAAGACAGATCCAAAAAAGAGAGGATGGAGAACTTATTTGTACAAAAATATTTATAGCAGTTTTTATTTTGTTTTGTTTTGTTTTTTTACTAGTTAAGAATTAAATCAAAGGGATGCCCATCAGTTGGGGAATGGCTAAACAAGCTGTGGTAAATTATTGCAATGGAATATTATTGAACTGTAAGAAATGAAGAGGGGCAGCTAGGTGACAGTGAATAGAGCATCAGCCCTGGAATCAGAGGGACCTGAGTTCAAATATGACCTCAGATACTTAACACTTACTAGATGTATGATCAGGGGCAAGTCACTTAACCCTAATCGCCACACCTTCCTCCTTCCAAAAAGGCAAGAAAAGAAAAAAGAAAAGACAAGAAAAGAGGAAAGGAAAAGAAATGAGAAGCAGTATGGTTTCAGAAAAACCTGGAAAGACTTACATAAACTGATGCATAGTGAAGTGAACAGAACCAGAACATTGTGGACAGTAATAGCGATATTAGAAGATGATCAGCTGTGAATGACTTAGCTATTCTCAGCAATAATATGATCCAAGACAATTCCAAATGACTATTGAGGAAGTATGCTATCTGCCTCCAGGAAAAGAAGTGATATTGTTTGAATACAGACTGAAGTATGCTATTTTTCACTTTTTTCTTTCTTTTTTTCTTTTGTTTAATTCTTATACAAAATGACTAATATGAAAATATTTTATATATTTGCACATGTGTAACCTATATTTTATTGCTTACCATATCAGGGAGGTGGGAGGAGAAGGAAGGATAGAATTTGGAACTCAAAGCTTTAGATAAAAATGTTAAAATATTGGAAAAAAATAAAATGATAATTTATTTAAATACTCAGGTTAATGAAACAAAAACTATAGTCAATATCAGCAGAACAAATTAAACAAGTAACAAATGGATTCCAAAGAGAAAAAATGACCAGATTAATTTACAAATGAATTATATCAAACTTTCAAAAAAAAGCATTCTAATATTACATAGGAAAAATGAAAACAAGAGATCCTACCAAATTCCTTCTAGGATAAAATATGGTCTCAATATCTAAACTAGGAAGAAACAAAGCAGAGAAATATGTAGGCCAATATCTTTAATAAATATCAACACACAAAAATATTGAATGAGACATTAACAAAAAGATTACAATATGTTAAAAAAAAAATATTATACACTGACCAGGTTAGATTTCTACCAGGACTGATATGTGCAAAAATATTTATAGTAGTTCTTTCTATTATAACAAAGAAATGGAAGCTAAAGGCATACTCATCACTTGGGGAATGGCTAAATAAATTAATGGTATAGGAATATAATAGACTATTATTGAGCTGTAAGAAATAATAAAAGGAATCATTTAAAGAAACCTGAGAAAATTCCTATGAACTGATGCAGAATAAAGTAAACAGAACCAGGAGAACAATTTATACTATAACAATAACAGTATAATTTATACAATAACAGCAACACCATACAATAACAATAACACTAAAAATTAACTTTAAGTGAACTCTGGTCAATGTAATAGCAAATCATGATTCCAAAGGACTGATGATGGAGCATAACAGAAGGGTGAGGGACTTGAAATATAGGATAAGATCTACATTTTTTGCACAGAGTCAATGTGTAAGCTTACTTTACTTGACTATTTGTATTTGTTAAAGGGGTTCCCCTGTTCCCAAGAGCAACAGTGTTATAAGAAAAGAAAAAAGGAAGGAAGGAAGAAAAGAAAGAAAGAAAGAGAGAAATAGGAAAGGAAGGAAGGAAGGAAGGAAGGAAGGAAGGAAGGAAGGAAGGAAGGAAGGAAGGAAGGAAGGAAGGAAAGAAGGAAGGAAGGAAGGGTCATCAAAGCATTTCTCCTTAAATGCATAGAAGAGAGCAGAAGGAAGATGAGGGAAATAATAGAGGAGCATAATATCTTTGAAAGTTGAGTATTGAATTCATTATATACATAAAAGGAAAAGCAAGGTCTCTAATAATAGGGATTCGAAGTTTCACCTGCAATCCCCTTTTTCTGCTCTACATTGTATATGAAAATGCCCATTTTATTTGGCATGTGTTAAGCTCAGGATGAATGTAAATAATGTGTAAAAAAAAGTCCTGGGACATAATGCTATTTCATTTTTCTTTTATCTCTAATGTGAACATGAACTATCATGCAGGTATATTAGAAGATTTATCATCATCACAGTCATCATCATCATCATCATCATCACCACCACCACCATCATCACCATCATCATCACCACCACCACCATCACCACCACCATCATCCCTATCATCACCATCATCACCTTCATTGTCATCATTCATCACCACCATCATCATCATCAATCATCTTTTTATTCTAATCTTTATGTTTAATGGAGTCCAAACAGAAAGTCTATCGACAAGTCACTATCCTGTTATTTTTCTTTTATGCTTTTTTGTTTGGCAAGCCTTTGCATAGGTAGATTTGGTTATTGATTCTTTGACATTTAATAATATTGAGATCATCTTTAGTATATTCACTGAAAGCATTCTTGGGACCACTCCAAGAATAGGAAGGACAAGAGGTATGATATGTATTTCTTCTTGTTCCCCCTTAGGTTTGATTTCTTCTGCTAGTTCTCTACATTCTGAGAGTTTTTTATTCCATATTATTTGCAGTTTTTGACTGTTTAGTATGGTACATCTATTAAGCATATTGTTCTTAATTTTTCGTGGGTCAGTATTATGTTCCGGTGATTGAGAGCGATAGATTTTAATCTGCGATAATGCTCTCTTTCTATCCTAGTTGCTTAATTCTAAAGGGCGTTCTGAGTTTCATATTTGTGGTATAGTGATTTGTTTAACAAGAGTAATGAGTTTGTGGTTTATAATTCTGGGCACTTGATCCTGTTTTTTTGTTTTGTTTTGTTTTGTTTTGTTTAGGTGCCATTGTTTTTGCAACTTGCAGTGATAAATCACACAGTTTCTACCATGTCCTGGTAATTAACATTAGTTGTAGAAGTCATTATCATCATTACAGTGTTATGTGGACTCAGTTCTCATCTAGTAAAATGTGTCTTGCACTTGGGAGTAGGAGATCTGAACTTGAGTACTAGCTTTACAACTTAGTAACTATAACACCATGAACAAATCACTTACTCACTATGAGGTCAAGCTTCCTTATTTCTCAAGTTGAGATGACCAATGTCACAGGGGCATCGTAAAGAGTACTTTGTAAATTTTTTAGAAATAATAGACATGTGAAATTATTATTATTGTTGTATTTTCCCTGTTCCAGGAATAGTAGGGAAGGAATTGATCAACAATCCTCTCTTCTGTGGTTTTTACTCAAAAGGGTTATCCCTTTTGCTTTATTCAGTGAATTTCTTCCAGGGAAAGGGCCTGCAAATGTTGCTTTGGGGATGTGCCAGGGTTTGTCAGCTACATAGTGAGCGACAGAGAGTTTTAGACTTCTCCAGCAGGAGAGAGGGGGAGATGTGTGAACATGAAGTGAAAAGTATGAGTCAAAAAGGTGAGTCAGATACCTATGATTAAGTTCTAGCTCAAATGAGGAACAGGTGGGAACATTTTAATTTAATTCAATTCCACTCAACAAACATATAATAAATACTTCCGATGCCTGCAATGAAAAGCCTTAAGATAAGTTGTAGAGAAATGGGAGGTGGGGAGACTTGATTTTGTCTTTGCTTCATTTATTTATTTGTTTATTTTCATGAAGGGAAAAAACTAGAGAGAGAGATGAAATCCCTGCTCTCAAGGAGTTTACTATCTTAACAGGCAAAAAAAAAAAAGAAGTAGAAATGAATAGCAGTTTGACACTTAACACTTACTAGCCATGTGACCTTGGGCAAGTCACTTAACCACAACTGCCCTGCCCTCCCCCCTCCAAAAATCAAAAAAAGAGAGAGAGAGAGAGAGAGAGAGAGAGAGAGAGAGAGAGAGAGAGAGAAGTGAATAGCATTTGAATTTCTACAACACTTAACATTTACAAAAGTAGCTGTGGGTTCACCTCACTAAACGTCTTCAAGTAAAGATTGGGTGACCATTTGCTCAGGATACTGATATATTTAAAAGGAATAGCAAGTTATACACAATATATTTGCATGTGCAATCATATTTTTAAATTATACTGTTATGGAAATGCTTGTTTTACTCCATAAATTAAAAATAAAACAAATATTAAAAAAAAAACAGAAAAAAGATATCTTCATGAGATGGTCAAGGAAATGAAGGTGTGAAAGGTAAAAGGTATGCAACATTTCAACAGCAGAGCCATAATTAGATCCTGGCTCCATTCACCTATCACTCCGTTGACCCAGCAGAAACAGAACAAAAAGCCCTAATTTGAGAAGGGAGTCCCAATCAATTTTTAAAAAGCTCTAATTTCTACAATATGTTAAACTTTACAAAGTGATCACCTCATTATAACACCGTGAATTACAGTAAGTGCTGCAAGAACTGTTATCACTGTTTAAAAAAATGAAGAAACTGAGATTCAGAAAGGTTAATTCACAGCTGGTAAATCTTAGAACTGGGATTTGAACCCAGGTCTCCCGATTTTAAGTCCTGTGGTGCTCTTCACTGATGATCAGAAGAAAGAAATATGAGTTGAGTGGACATTCAAAATTAATATGAAAAAAAGAACATTCCCATCCCCCAGTACATAAATACGCAGCGCCCTGGAAGCTTAAATTTAGTGTAGTTATTCACTGCCATTATGAATTTCTCAACTGAGAAGAGAAATCTTACCTATGATTTCCCCAAATCTTAAGGACCGAAGCTGTATTTTTTCTTCCTTCAAGATTATTGAATTAAGTTTCTACCTCCTACTTCAAGCCTTTCCTATGGCCCCACAATGTATCAATGATGTCTCCTACCTTGAAATGACTTCATGTTTTCTTATCTGGCACAAGTTGTAGCCCTCTGGCATGATGTAAGCTCCTTGAGGACAAGAAGAGTTTTGATTTTTGTCTATATATTCCCAGTACCTGGCACTGTGCCTTGTACTTAATTAATGTTTGCTGAATTGAGTTGCATGTGTTTCCCAGACTGGATGTATAGAAGCAGATGAATTAGGAAGAAAAACCAGATTTCTCCGGAGCAAGGTGGAGAGGGCCTGGGTTCTGTAGCTATGCTACGAATTTGTAGTTTGCCAGCAATTACACAGTCTACTCCTGAAGGTGAGATTGCCGATGACTCGCTAGGAAGGGGAGCAGAAGGGAATTAAAGGGCAGGGCTGGGTCCCAAGATTATAGCTAGAGGGGAAGAGCCTCCCTTAAAGGGAGTGTGAACTTGGAGAACCCTCCTTTTGAGTGGGCCAAGTAGGCTGTCAGGAGCTAAAGGCAGAGACAGGGAACAAGCCTCTCCCTGCTATGGACACAAATTATCTATTATTCTTTCTTGGTGTGAAAATCATTTTTCCCATAGTGCTGGGTTTCTAGAAAAATCGCTCTCAGGGGTATACCTGAGTCATCAAAGTGAATGAGTCATGCAAGAGTAAATGGGGACAGAGGCAAAGCTGGTAACTTGAGCTTGCTAGCTTCTTGATTTCCCATCCTCTGGTCCTCTCAGCTCCGAAAATTAGCTAGATGGTAGAGGCATCCCTCAGCTGAGTAGAAATGAGGTGCATGGCACTGCAGTACTTTCAAACAGGGAGTGGCTGGCTATTTGGGGGTGGGGGGAGCATATAAAAGGCTCACCCTGCTCACTCCATAGGTAAGTTGTGAGAGTTATATAAGATGATGTCTGTGTAATACCTGGCACCGTCCCCCCTAACCCCCAGCCACACAAAGCCCCAGAAATACTATCCCAGCTATGGGGCATTCCTTTGATCTGCATTCATCCAAACCAGAGATCAGGATTCTCTTCACACACCCCCTCCCCGCCAAGCCCCCACCAGTAGGTTTGCTTTAGTAATCATTCAAAACAATAGGCATGCTCAGTTTAGAGCAGAGGCATTTAATTAAACAGAATAGTAAGCAAGCAGCAATAACACATTTGCCCCCATAAACCTTGGATATACTCTGTGATAAATGCACACACAATCTCTGCAAAAAAGTCAACATTCACTGGGATCATGTTTGAGGATACATATGTAAGGACCTCATGCAACCAGCATGTCCATGGGATGGAGAGCATGTGTTACTAGGGCATGTGTGGATAGGCAGCACGTGCTTACAGAGCTTAAGGGCTGTCTGTGACTTTTGGTAATGTCATCATGCTATTCTCTGCTGGGCCTGCACTAGTGCATCATGTCATATACACGCTGGCTGATGGGTAAGCTGTCCCACCTATGCCACTCCCTATCTCTCCCTCCTGAGCTGCTCTCTTTTCTTTCTATTGCAACCTGTTAGGTTTCAGCTATGGTCCTCAGTCCAGGTGCTAACCATTCCCCCTAAGAGGAATGGGTTCTATCATATCTCTTTTCGTTTAGAACCCAGAGTTCTGAGACTAAATTTCAACTCTTTCAGAAGGAAGGCAGGATTTTTTGTGATAAGAAAGAACTGCAAAGTAAAAATGTCAGCTGGGGGGGTAGTTAAAAAAATATACGATGCATAAGTATAATGGAAAATGACAGTGCTGTAAGAAGACAGGCACACGAAGAATTCAGAGAAAAATAGGAAGACTTATATGAACTGATTGCAAAATGAAGGAAGGAGAATCAGGAAGATAATATACCCACTGACTATTACAATGTAAATGGGAAGAGCAAAATTATAAAGCATTATAAAGGCCAAGCTTATTCTTGAAGAAGGGATAAGAAAATGCATCTCCCTAAACTTTCTTGCAAAAGTGAAGCACTATGACTTTGGAATATTACACACGCGCATGCACACACACACACACACACACACACACACACACACAAACACACTCTATCAGGCTCATTTGATGCATTGCTTAGTTTTGCTGAATTTATTCCTCCCCCACTTCTTTTTCTTTTTTAACTTTTTCTTATAAGGAATGGCCCACTGAGTGAGTTTGTTTTATTTTGTTTTTCAAATAATTTGAGTGAGGTAGGGTAGAGGGATATATTTAGAAATGAAAAACAAGAAAAAAAACAAGATACTAATAATTTTATTATATTTTATTTCTTAAGGAAGATAAACCACCACATACATACTACCAGTCATTAGACTAGGGAACAATGTTCTTCCCACAAGAATTTTATCAGTTTCCAGTCTTAACCTCCAGTGTCCATGATCTTTCAGAACATGGAATGTCTAGTTATCTAGGTTGAGATTGCAGACCCATATAGTTGTCTTCTTAGCTTTCTGTATCTGTCCATTATCCCAAATAACTTTCTGATTAGGGTTAGAAATACTTCACAATTCCCTATCTTCAAATTCACTAGTCAAGTCACAAGAATTTTGCCCCCAAAACAAACAAAATCAAACCACTGGGCTATGCAAATATGAGCCCTATAGTTTTCCTCACCATATACCAACCCTCAAGATTCTCTGGATCTCCTGTGCAAATGGATGCGGGTCATAAGGCAAGAATAAAAGAGGCTAGATGAAGCTGGTACAAGGTGTTGCCTTTCAAATATTTTTGTTTCTAATTTCTGCCTCTATATTATGATGACTATGTGGCTGTCAGGGAGCCTTCCAACCTCCAAGTCTAGATATTAAAGTATCTCTAAACCATATAGCACTACACAAATATAAGTTACTTTTACTGGAGAGGAAGTACAGCCTAGTGAAAAATGCAATGAGTCTGTGGTCATAGGAGCTGGGCTCAAATTCTGTCTCTGCTATTTACTACCTATGTGATACTGGGCAAGTTATTTAACTTTCAGAGAGCTCAATTCCTCCAGATTAAAGAGAGAGAGAGAGAGAGAGAGAGAGAGAGAGAGAGAGAGAGAGAGAGAGGAATTGGGTTAGGGACTCTCTACAAGCACTTTCAGGTTTAAATCCCTTGACTGGGGTAAATGAAATTCCTGAGACTCAGATCCTATATCTATAAAATAGTGATAGTAAGATTACCATAATGGGAAAATCTCCTAGTAAGCCTAAAGAAGTAAACCCATAGAAATGTGAGTAATTTGTGTTATAGGCAGGGATGATAACATCTGCTATTGAGGCAATGTGACCTTGAGAAATAATAAGTCAATAAAAAAATAAAAACAAAACAAAATAAAAAACATAGGCAAAATAAAATAAACATCTTTAATATGGAAACACGTTTTACATGACTTCACAAGGGAGAGGATTTGGAACTCAAATTTTTAAAATGATTTTTTTTTTGCCTTTTTGGAGGGTAATTGGGGTTGTGACTTGCCCAAGGTCACACGGCTAGTTTTTGTGTTAAGTGTCTGAGGCTGAATTTGAACTCATGTCCCCTTGACTCCAGGGCCGGCCGGTGCTCTATTCACTGCGCCACCTATCCGCCCCTAAATGATTTTTTTTTTAATTAGGAGAAATACTAGTTCCAGATACTACTGAGGTCTATGGAAGAAGGAGGTCCCAGACAAGCAGACCCAAGTTCATCACTGGCTAATAAATTATTTTAGGCAAACAAAACAAGACTGGGAGCAAGGGAAACCCGGTGGCCAAAGACTTAGAGTCCTCCAAGGGTATCTAAGGAGGTGATTATAGATCAAAATAGGCTAGACAGAAGCCTGAAGGAGAATGTCCAGCGAAAAGATAGAAAAGTTTCTTTCTTGCCTGGGGAGAGAAGGGAAAAAAGGAATATGGGGAGAACAGGAGCTAAATGCATTGTCCTATATGGTCAATGTGTTGATTCATTTGATTTAACTACAATTCTTTGTTATATGGAAGCAGAGGGATCTTAGGGCACCCAGGGCTAGGAGGAAGAAAAATTTCACTTTGGGATAATGGGGCCACAATCAGAGCCAGCTTGGAGCTACTGGGAATAAGATCACAGATGGCACAGCCGTGATTCCCCAGTGACTAGAGTGGGTCAGAAAGCAGGTCCTCACTCTTCTACAACTAGACCTGGGAGTTAGGAGTGGTTCCATACTATGAATTCATAGTTGAATGGATTCTATGTATGTCCAGTTTAGGTTCCTCTAGGCTATCCAATTTTTTAGTCTAAAATGTATTTATTAAATGCCTGTGTATAAAGCACTGCTCTAGGCCATGATGGTAGCAGGGAGAAGTGGCCTAGAAAGTTTTACTGCCCTCTTGTAGCTTGTCCCCAGGACAAGAATAAGACACAAACACAGATAACTAGAATAGAGAATATTATGTAATAAGGGAGAAAGTTTGTTCTCCTATTGCATCTTGCTATTTCTGGACTATAGATTCTGGATGTCTAAATGAAAGTCAATCAATCAATCAGCAGGCTTTTATTGTCAAATGTGTGCCAGACACGATGCAAGGTACACAAAGACAAAGGTTAAAATCATTCCTGCTTTCAATGATTCTGTGTCTCTCTTGACATCTCTGGGCCCAAGCAGACACAGGTCCAGAGGTGCTAGTTCCAAGTAAGAAAACATCAGACACTTCAGTTCAACAAAAATTAGGTGCCAACTTTGTACAGGGCAATGTGTCAGTCTGAGAATACAAAGACTAAAACAATCCTTGTCTTCAAGAAGTTTATCATCTCCTAATCTTGGTTATTCTATATACTACTGGTATGA
The DNA here is from genome assembly GCA_011680675.1 of Gymnobelideus leadbeateri. Lineage (NCBI taxonomy): Eukaryota > Metazoa > Chordata > Mammalia > Diprotodontia > Petauridae > Gymnobelideus > Gymnobelideus leadbeateri. The sequence continues at coordinate 743,802 of WOXC01005212.1, read as the reverse complement.
CCTTATAAAAGTTGTGGCCTCTCTCTGGGTCTCAGTTTTCTTTTCTGTTAAAAAAAAAGATGGGGGTGGGTTTGAGCTAAATGAGCTTTAATGTTTATGTAACTCTGCTCCTTCATCCTCCAGATTTCATCCATTCTGTCTTAGCTGCCTTTCCTGTCTGCTCCTGTGGACCCCTTCTCCCACCGGAGGCTTCCTCCTACAATTTTGAGGAATTCTTCATTTTCCAGACTTGACCACTATGCTCCTAAGAGACTCCTCCCACCTCCCACAGGTCCCCATTTTTAACTCCCATTCATGTGTTGACTTCATCTGTTAGATTATAAGCTCGTTGGGGGCAGGGAATTGTCTTTCTTTTTGCTTATATGTGTATCCTCAGCATTCAGCACAGTGCCTGGCATAGAGTAAGCACTTAATAAATGCTTGTTGCCTTGACTTGGACTCTCTGATCATATATTAGTTCTTTAATATTAGATTTTGAGGAACATGGGAAAAGACAAATGGGATGGAATCTGTGGCAGTGGATATGGTAGTCATACCAATAAGACTGTTTTTGAGGTCTTCGGGTATCTCAACTCATCTAGCATAAAAAGTGAATTACTTCTGTATTTTACTACCCAGGACCAGCCAAGCTCAACGTGTATTTAAAAAATATACATTAGATTTCTGGTGTCATATTTTAAATGGAGAAATTGTGCACTTTGTTCCTGATGAGGTACCAATAAAAGCTAGGACTGGAAGGCTGAGCTTTCCTTTTGTAATGTTTGGCATTTCAGAACTTTTGCACAGAGGGAAGCACACAGACTCACATCACCCACTCCCTCTCCTCTTCTGTCTCCTTGTCTTAGCCACCTCCCTATGCCCCAGGGCAGCAACATCTGAGATGAACTCTCTGCCAGTACATTGCTCCTCCATAATCTCTGAGCAATGTTGGGCCCCAAACCTGCTTTCTACTCCTGCTACTTTTTGTGACTTGCTTTTTAATTTCTCTGCCCACACAGAAAGGGCTAGACCAGGGCCAGAACCAAGCTGTCAAAGCACCCTCTGCCTCAGCACCACCACCTTTCCAGAAGAAACAACTATGGGCCCAGGCCTTCCCAGAGGAAAGAGGAATCATTGAGCTGCAGTGCAGGGCAAGAAGTCTTTGGAATGATGATGATCGATGATGATGAAGAAGGAGAAGAAGGAGGAGGAGGAGGAGGAGGAGGTGGAGGAGAAGAAGAAGAAGAAGAAGAAGAAGAAGAAGAAGAAGAAGAAGAAGAAGAAGAAGAAGAATTTGGAGGACCTGGGTTCAAATTTCACTTTTTAGTCTTCAAATCATAGGATTATAGATGTACTTCCTACCTTTTTTTTAACAAAAGCTTTATTAACTTCTGGTTTGCATCATTCATTTCCACCAGATTTTGAGTTACAATTTTTCCCCATTTTTCCCTACCCACCACCCCAGAATAGCAGTCCCACTAGATATTTCCTCATCCAATCTGCTCTCTCCCATTTCTTCTCCCATACCCCTTTCAGCTTTGCCATTAGGGCAAGGTGAATCTCTGAGCACCAATGCCTGAACATCTTTTCTACCAATTACATGCAAAATAGTATAAATAATAGCATTTATATACATTTGAAACATTTAATTTTAAGACTTCAATTTTCAGATCCATTCCCTTCCTCCCTTGTCACCCACTCCCTCTGGGAAGATAAGCAATTCAGTATGTGTTGTACATGTATAGCTATGCAAAACATTACCATAGTAGATATGTTGTAAAAGACTGTTTATATTTCCCTCCCACCCATCCCACCCCCCACCTGGTCCATTCCCTACTTTGATCCTGTCCCTCTTCAAAAGTGGGTACTTCCAACCTCCCCTCCCCCTAGAATTCCCTCCCCTCCATCATCCCCCCTCTCATCTCCCTTCCCCCTACTCTCCAGCAGGGTGAGATATTCTATTTAGTATGTATGTGATTTTCTCCCTGAGCCAAATTCAATGAGAATATGATTTTGCCATTTTGCCTTCCTGTTCTTCCCCTCCCCTGCAACTACTTCCCCTTGCCTCTTCTACATGAGATAGTTTACCCTACCCTGTCTCTCCCCATCTCCTCTTGTCTTTCCTCTCTCACCTCTTAACTTCACCCCTTAAGTATCATCCCTTCCCACCAAATTCAACCTGTGCCCTCTATCCATGTATACCTGTAAACATATATACACACATTCACATATGTATTCATATGTCCATATACACTTCTTCCATTATTTTCATACTGAGAAAGGTTTCATCAGACACAGTTATTGTTTTTCCATATAAGAATATAAATAGTTCAACTTTGATAAGTTCATAGTGATTTCTTTTCCCTGATTACCTTCTCAAGCTTATCTCTTGCTTCTTTTGACTGAATGTCAAATTTTCTATTCAACTCTGGTTTTTTTCCTCAAGAATGCTTGAAAGTCCTCTATTCCACTGAATGACCATATTTTCCCCTGAAACAAGATACTAAGTTTTGCTGGGTAGGTGACCATTGGCTTTAATCCCAGCTCTTTTGCCCTCTGGAATATCATGTTCCATGCCCTTCGATCCCTCAGTGTAGAAGCTGCTAGGTCCTGGGCTATTCTGATTGTGTTTCCACAATATTGGAATTGTTTCTTCCTGGCTGCTTGTAATATTTTCTCCTTGATCTGGGAGTTCTGAAACCTGGCTATAATATTCCTGGGAGTTTTCTTTTGGGGATCCTTTTCAGGAGGCAATCAGTGGATTCTTTCAACCTCTATTTCCCCCTCTGGGTTTAAAACATCAGGGCAATTTTCCTTGAAAATTTCTTGAAGGATGATTTCTAGGCTCTTTCTTTGATCATGACTTTCAGGTAGTCCAATAATTTTTAAATTGTCTCTCCTGGATCTATTTCCCAGGTCAGTGGTTTTTCCCATGAGATAGTTCACATTGCCTTCTATTCTTTCATTTGTTTGGATCTGTTTAACAGCATCTTGATTTCTCATAAAGTCACTAGCTTCCATTTGCTCCAGTCTAACTCTGAAGGAATGAATCTCCTCAGTGAGCTTTTGAGATTCTTTTTCCATCTGGCAAATTCGACTTTTTAAGGCATTCTTCTCCTCATTTCCTTTCTGAGCCTCTTTTGCCATTTGAGTTAGTCTATTTTTTAAGGTGTTATTTTCCTCAGTCAGGCTGTTGACTGTCATTTCATACTTTTCTTGCATCTTTCTCATTTCTCTTCCCAATTTTCCCCCCACTTCTCTTATCTGCTTCTTAAGGTCCTCTGTGGCCTGTAGCCAGCTTGTATTTTCATTTGGGGCTTTTGGTGCAGGAGTTCTGACCTCACAGTCCTCCTCCTGTTCCATGCTTTGATCCTCTTTGCCCCCCAAATAGGAGTCTAAAGTTGCATTTTTCTGTTTATTTTGTTTCCTTTGCCTAGGCATATTGCCACTTAATTACCTGATTTTGGGGCTTGTTGCCACAGTAGGACTCTGCCACCACACAGGAGAGCTTCCATCCCAAACGTGGGGTCTTCACAACTTCTGGAGGTTGGGTGGCCTCTGTAAAGCCTCCACCTGCTCTGGCAAATTGGATACCCACCCTAGACCTCCCTCCAAGACCACAATCCAGATCCAAACAGGTTAAAGCAAGAGCGATTAACCCCCAGACTGATTGCTGGATCTCTCTGCAGTTCACAGACCAGGAGCTGGAGCTGCCACTGACGCTGCAAAATGGCCTCTATGCTGCGTTTCCTCAGCAGCTTTTCACCCCCAGGGGAGGAAGCCTACATGTTCCCCAAATACTGGTCCCAAAGTCCATAGGGCACTAGCCTCTCACTTTGTCCTAGCCATATCTGTGCTGATAATTCTGGAATTGCCACAGCTGCTGGTGTTCTGGGGTCTCTCCAGCAGGCTGCTGGCCCGGCTGCCCTGGGGCTAAAACTGTGGCTCATGCTGGGCTGGGCTTGGCTCCCAAAGTGCTGCGCTGTTGGTTCCCAGTGCACTGTGCTGTCTGCTCTCAGAGCGATGTGCTGGCCACTCCCTGCAGGGCTGCTGGGCTGTCCTCAGCAGGAGGTCAGCTTCTCTGTGTTGTTCTGTGGGTGCTGGGGCTCCAGAAGTTGTTCAGAGCCCCCTTTTACATTGTTTGGAAGTGGTGTGGGGCAGAGAACCTTGGAAGTGCTGTTTCTACTCTGCCATCTTGGCTCCGCCCCCCTTCCTACCTATTTTGCAAGTCACAATCTCTCTAGGTCTCAGTCTTTTTAATGGGTAAAATTAGGAAATTAGTCCATTTGAAGCTCATTCTAGCTCTAAATCTATGCTCCTATTATGATTTATGATCTCAGGAATATAAGTGCCATAGGACAGCCCCAAACCAAAGGAGGCTTGCAAAATCAGTTGGGAGACAAAGGGAGGGAAAGAAGAGTTCTTCAGTCATATGAGATCCATAGCAATAGCAGCTTAAAAGTGGGGGTGAAAGGGATATACATGGCAGCAAAGACAAGAAGCCTTCTAGGGCCACTTTACATGGGATTTTTAGAGATTGTAGGGACATTCACTGAAACTGTGAGACATCCAGTCTTGGCTTCATAGCACTGAAGCTCTGGTCCCCTTATAGCACTGGATTTGTTTTCTAAATAGATTTGTCTGGATGAAGTGGAGAAAGTAAACAGAATGTTATATAAATTAAACCCAAAAAGTCTTTACTCAGTGTGTGCCTGAGAGGCACAGACACTTATAACAACTCCCATTTTTATAGCATGCAATGGTTTCCAACATGCTTTCTTCACTACTTTTCACCATCTGACTTCAACCTCTCTTTCCAGACTGATTTCACACAACTGCCCTTCACAATATATATTTCAGCCAAGCCAGCCTACTCAAAGTTCTTGGGATGGCATACAAGTCAATCTCTAGCCTCCATACTTTTGTATTAGCTATTTCCCCCAATTTCTTGAAACCCATGGTTCTCTTAAAGGCTTGATTTGAGTGCAACTTCTTACAAGAGATTTTTCTTTACTCTTTAACTGTTAATGCTCTCCCCAATCCAAAATTACTTATTTGTTTTGCATACAAAGGCTACTAGGAGGCACAATTGCTGAACTTAGCATCAGAAAGACCAGAGTTCAAATCTATCCTCAGACATCTATTAGATAGGTGACCCTGGGCAAGTTAAGTAACCTCTGCCTGTCTCAATTTCCTCATCTTTAAAATGGGAACAATAATATCACCTATCTCCCAGGGATTTGTAAAGTGCTTTGTAAACCTTAAAGCTCTATGTAAATGCTAGCTGTTATCATTATTGCATATGTTTTGTATTTATCTAGATTGTCTGGACACAGTATAAACATTGTGCATGTGATTTTTTTTTTCATTTTGCCTTCTCCAATAGAATGTAAGCTCCTTCAAGGCAGGGACCACATTTTGCCTTTCTCTATATTCACAATATTTAGCACCGTGCCTGGCAGAAATTAAGCTCTTAATAAAATGTTCATTGACTGACTGGGGAACATATTGGATGACTTTAGAATGGAGGCCTCTTGAGGGCAAGGACTGTTTCATTTTTGTCTTTGGTTACCCGGTGCCATAGGAGGCATTTAACAAATGTTTATTGACCTGAAGGTATAATGATTCAACTGGAACAAGGATCTGGTGCATGTGCAGTCTCCCATCATGATTCCACTGGAAGGGAGGTCCCAAGCTGCCCTGCCCTCCATCTGGAGAGGTCACATTAGTTGAGCAAGCTGATGGGCTCCCCACCCTTGACAGATCCTCATTACACAATGATGACCATTCCCATTTACGTATTTAAGGAAACCAAGGGAGAAAGATTTTCAGTTACATAGCCAGTCAGGGTTGGACCACAATTAGAACCCCAAGTCCTTGCGATTCCAAGTCTTCCAAGTTCACATCTCTAAGCTCTCCATACCTTATAAAGAACTGTCTACCCCCAAGGAACTTAATCTCATTCTGGATACTAGATTAGCTGTAGACTGGCCCTGGCATAGTGAATGCTTGATAAATGTTTCTTGAATAGTATTGATCTGATATGAAACAATTAGGACTTAAGTGACAACTCTATGAATACCTCCCACCCTCCAGGACTGAGCTTGGAGTCTAAGCCTTTCCCTTACCAAGAGCAGCAGCAACCTCAACCTCCCCTGGGGCCCTTTCTCTATCTCTCAGAGAAACCTCAGCCACTCCCCATCAGCTATGTGATTTGTGTTTGGCACCAAAAGGGAGGCATAGGAGGGTATATACGTGTGCATGTGTGTGTTGGGCATTTAACAGAAAACTTCTCAAACTGTATCATTAACACTGTCAAGCAAAGAGACTTAGCATCCCCAGACCACCTAGCAAAGCTTAAAGAGTTGCTTCTCTGGGGTCACTTAACATACAGGGCATGTTAGAAAGTGCAGTTGGTTGCATGCCCATGACCTAGATCTTCTCATTGTCTAGAGAGCCAGCCCTGTAGAACCTCTTATTATGGCCAAAGCCCTCCTTGGCAAGCTAACAGTGGGGAACCACTGATTATGTGATTAGATTACATTCCTGGTCCTGTTTCTCTGCTCTTTGGGGGCATCAGAAGAATGGAGTAGACAGAAGCATTGGTGAGATTGAGTAAATAAATTTATGCATGGAATTATATTTAAAATGTACATTTGAAAGCCAGGATGATAGGGTACATAGAATGCTGTATTTCAAATCAGTAAAACCTTTCTTCATATCATTCCTCTTCCTACAGACTATGTACAAGTCACTTAATCTCTCTGAATCTCCATTCCCTCAACTAATGGAAATAAAAATAACTATAAGGATCTGTTTCACAGGGTTGTCTGATACCAAAATGCCATAATATATATCAAACACGTTGCAGATCATAAAGTGCTAAATGAATGTCACTATTATATCCATTATTTGTTCTGATCTTTTTGGATGGGATTTGTATTAAAAGTTTGTGAACAAGTCATTCTCCTATTGATATTCTTTAATATTTAATGCTCTGTAACACTGTACCAGTGGATTAAATGACTACCATTTGCAAGTGAAAAAGAGTGCTGAGATGTAAGTTTATGTTCCATAGATTCACTGAAAGGATATCTTTGGGGTAACTCCAGTAGCAGACACAATGGCAAGGGTGACACATACTTCATCCTGTTCCCAGCCTGTTTGAAATTCTCCCCTTAGGTCTCTATATTTTTAAGGCTTTTCATTCCAAGTAGTTTGTAAACATATGAGTATTCATTATGTCTGTGCCCATTAAAATTGTTGTTCTTACAGATTTATGGATCAAAGTTGCATCTGGGTATTTATAGGCAACCATTTTGTCTTTAATGATGCTCCCATTCCTATGCTGTACAGTTCGTTTATTTTATTCTCAGGGATATTTGCAGGTTTCTATTTGTAGTATGAAGATTTATGATGTGTTAATTTATAAAGGATAACCACTTGATCATGTCTTTGTAGGTATCTAGTAGGTATTAAAATTTACTATCTATAGATTTCCCTTATGCATCATCTGCATTGATCATTCAGTTCAGGTGTTTTAAGGCTAACCTGATTGTAACTTCTGATGGAAATGAACAGATCTTGGGTACTTATCATAAATATCATTTCTATAAAGACACCTATGTGACTTAGACATTTACTCAATCCTTCATTTTTAACATACTGTTAGTTGAGTTCCTGTGCATTTTGTCACAAAAAGACTTTTGACTCTACCTTTGGACCTTGTTGTGATTTGTCCTTCATTCTCAAAGAGGACCATAACATCAGGGAGATGACAACATGACTTGCAATTGGATTTGATTTGAGGGAGGGAGGGAGGGCTGTGTGGTCACAAGCCTCACTTTCTCCTCCAGAGCCATTTGGGTCCAGTGGCCAGATATCCATCAGGAGACTGGAGATGACCCCACATGCAGTGAGAGATCTCAGCCTTTTTAAGTTAAGATCTTTTCAGGTTCTCACTTTGAGTGAGGCAACGTCCTGTTAGTGAATAGGTCTCTTTAAGAAGTGAGTCAAGGGATGGTCCCTTTAGTAAAAAAAAAAAAAAATCAAACTAGCCAGAGGAAGATCCTCAGAGCTGTTGGCAAAAAAGAAACAGTTACTATTTATATTCACTCTGAGCCAGAAGGACCCAGAAAATAACCATTAAGATATGTTTCATAGGCTCTTCCAAAAGGTGTCACTTTCACTTATTTTTACTAACCCCAGTCACTAAATCTAAATATTTTCATCCTTTGCTTTGAAAAACAAGATGTATTCTGAAAGTATTTCTGTAATGTCTTTTTTTTTTTTTAGCCAATTTATCATGCGTTCTGCAAACATCCATCAATCTCCTTCCTCCTTTTTGAGGAAAAAGTATTATTCTTCCTATAGCTGTCTTGGGATGATGAGCCCTGTGTTTCTTTCTTTCTTTCTTTTTTTTTTTTTTTGAGGGAAATTGGGGTTAAGTAACTTGCCCAAGGTCACACGGCTAGGTTTTTTTGTTTTGTATGTGTTAAGTGTCTGAGGCCGGATGCGAACTCAGGTCCTTCTGACTCCAGGGCCGGTGCTCTACTCACTGCGCCACCTAGCCGTCCCGAGTCCTGTGTTTCAATGACATTCTATAGCTTTTTTATTTAAATACCTTCCAGATCTGTTGCCATACATTTTAGCATACCAAGTATATGTTGACAAGTATTGTCAATGTATTAATTCCTCCCATTTTGTTTGTCCCATTAAGCTTTGACTTCAGGAAACCAGTCAGTCTTTTAACATGCACAGCCTTAGTTTTCTCCTTGGGTTTAAAGTGTCCTTCCTAGAGAAGATCAAGATAATTATATTATCTTGATCCATTGGTTCAAGTTTAACTCTATACTTAAACTAAAAACCTAATCTTTATCCTTACTCGACAAAACGTTAGGAATTTTAAGTTTACTGAGTCTGACATTTTTATATCATTAGTGAAAGTCCCCATGAAAAGAAATAGCTGTTTTAATGTGCTTTTTAATGAAACCATGTAACATGATGTCATCTATGCACATTAAGTGATTAATACAATGCTTTGAGTATGACACTCTCATTGACACACAGTTGCTAGTCAGTTGTGCTTGGGAATGATTATAATGGATATATAACTAAGCATAACATACATGCCTTAAACTTGGAAGATATCATGTTTGATAAAAATTGGTCTTGACATTTTTGTGTTCACAATGTATTTTGAATAGAGAACCATTTCCCATGTGGATGTCTAACATCCTGGAGTTCTCCCTATACATGTATCTGCTTTAATTTTTTTAATGTACTACTTTGTGGTATATTATTAAACTATGAGTGTAACTGAATCAAAGTACTGTGGTATTTTGACTGTAGAATGTTTGGGTACTTTTAGCTGTCTTCTTCAGTGTTCAACAAATGCATAATAAGGTGCTATTTACATACCTAGGACTTTTGGGGACATCCCTTTTGGCTCTTAAGTCAGTATTTTGTTTTCTTGGGTTTATAGATTTCTTAAGCTTTTATAAACTATGAATGCTTTATAGAAAGTACATAAAAACATAATTTCCCTGTATTTGAAGGAGCCCCTTGTTATAAATAAATGATGGCTTCAGTTAAGAAAGATATGATCATTATGGGGGCAGAGGGAGGAAGGGGGAATCCCTGGTCCTGACAGATCCACAGAATTCTATCAAACACTTAAAGAACCATTAGTATTCACATCACACAAATTATTCTCAAAAATTGAGAAAAGCACCCTACCAGATTCCTTTTATGAAACAAATATAGTCCTAATACCTAAATCAGAGAAGGATTAAAAAAAGGAAACTATAGGCCAATATCTAATTAATATTGATTCAAAAATTTTAAATAAAGTTCTGTTGAACATATTATAGTGATTCATCCAAGTAGTCATTCATTACTATGAAGTTGGCTTTATATCAGGGATACAAGGATGGTTCAACATTAGGGAAATAATCGTGATAATGTTTTAATAATCTAAAACTGCATGATTATCTCAATAGATTCAGAAAAGATTGACAAAGTACAACATTCATGCTAAAAATGCTACAAATTATAGGCATGGAGGGACCTTCTTACTACCATTTTTAAAATCTATCTAAAACCAAAACACAAGTACCATATACAATTGAGGATATCCTAGAAACTTTCCCAATAAATACAAGTATAAAAGAAGAATGTCCACTATTCCCACTATCATTTAATATAGCTCTAGTAATGCTCTCAATAGCAATAGAAAATAGAAAGAAATTAAAGGCATAAAGATAGGTAAAGAGAAAAACTATGCCTACTTTCTAATAATACAATAATTTACTCAGGAAACCCTAGAGAATCAATTGATAGCTTCAACAAAGGTTCGGACTATAAAATAAACCCTAAAAATCAATAAAATTTCTGTATAATAATAACAAAATCCAAGAGACAATAATAGAAATGGAAATCCCATTCCAAATAACTACAAAGGGCATAAAATATCTGGGGATCAATCCACCAAAGCATAAAAATAATCTTGTACAGATTCAATTAAAATAGGTCACTTAAAGAAATAAAGAACAACTTAAATAGCTGGAAGACTCTTCAATAATATTGATATACTACCTCCTTGTCTTTCTTTAAGTCTTCAATAGTATTCTCAAGCCATTTCTTTCCTGGTGTTATATTTTGTGGCTATTTTTAGGAGTATTCCTAGATTCCCTCTCTTCTTTATATGGTCTTATGTTGTCAAAAGCTACAAGACTGATATTCAAGTGGTGAACGTTTTTACATTCTCTGTCAAATATTGTGGGAGAATGCATTCATTTGTGATGACCATAGCAGATATCAGCTTTTTTAATTATTCTGTATTGATATAGTAGGATTCATGGCATCAAATTCAAATAAGACCCTCTCCTTTTTGAAATCATTTGAATCACTAACTTTATGTTTGCCATCTGCTCATAATTAGGTAGCACTTCTGGAGTTTGAGTTGAGAGTAGATGTTCAATGCCTTCAGGTTCTTCTGCTTTTCTCTCTTCAGATTTATGTACTGCACAGTTTCTGCTCCTATTTTATCTAATGTGGGCTTAAGAATGGAGTTATTTCTTATAGTTCTCTCAAATTATTGTACAGTTTGGAAGTCAGGATATAATAATAATAGCTAACATTTATATAACACTTATTACATATTTTGTATAATTTTTATCTTTTTCCATACTCATAACAGTCCTAGTAGGTGGGTACTATTATTATCACTGTTTCACAGATGAAGAAACTGTGACAAACAGAGGTAAAATGACTTGTCAAGGGTCACACATCTAACGAGTGTCTGAAGTTAGATTTAAATTTAGATTTCCTTATTTCAGGCCTTGAGTTCTGTTCACTGTGCTGCCTACCTGGCTCATCAACAAAAAGCATTAAGACCATAACTTCAATTGCAAATGCTTACAGTTGTGGTACCTTGTAATGCTGGTGCACAACAAAAGCATTCATAGTCGACTATCTTCAATTCATTTCATGCACACTCATGATTTACCTGCTCGAGTGGTTAGGGCTGTCAACACCAAAGCATTTTCAACCAGCAGAGTAGTGGCATTTCTGATTTGGTCAAAAGTATCACAGCTTCTTGTATTACTCACTCTACTGTCTTCCAAGTCAAGTTGACCATCACAACAGTTCCAAGTAGAGTCAACCTTTAAATACTTGTTGTCCCATCTATTTCTTAGATTTATAAAAGCAGTTACATCACACTGGTTAAGGTGTTAGCCCAATCAGCCAGTGAAATCAACACAATACAACTGACTGACATTTCAGGGTTCCTGCCGGTTTTCATGTATGTATGTATGTATGTGTGTATGTGTATGTATGTGTGTATGTGTATTGTGTGCGTGCATATATGTGTATATGTGTGTATGTATACTTACGTGTGTGTATATATATACACATAATATAATGTTGCTATATTATGTTGTGTTGTGTTGTGTTATGATATGTTATGTTATATATTATATTATATCATGCTATGTTATGCTATGCTTTGCTATGCTATGCTATGTTATGTTATGTTGTGTTATGTTACATTACATTACATTACATCATATCATATCATATCGTATCACATTGTGTAGTGTCATGTTGTGTCATATTATATTAATTATATTATATATGTTGCAGCAACCCCAAGACATACAGTGTGTCCACTGGCATTCTCTTACTTGGCCAGTGAACATCTTGATGACTAGAACTGTTTTTGCCTTTCTTTTTATCCTTAGCGCTTAGCACCATTCTTGGAATATATTGTTAACTGTTTGTTGACATGACTTGACGACCACCAAGACATGGATGATGGGTTTAGCTTTGAGAGAGTTGTTATTGGTATTGTTATTTTTTCTGGAATGAGATGCAGTCTATTGACACAGTCCGTGAGTACAAATATTTTGGACAGACACAGTAGGAGAAAAAAGAAATAAGACAAGAGAGAAATAGGAGAAAATTGATCTGAATCCCTTTTGGGAAGTTGCATAGCTGCTCCTCCCTACAAAAGATCATCTTTCTCCCACCAATATTCTGGTGCTACTATATAGATAGTGCTAAAAATTCTGGAACATCATGATCTCCAAAGAATCAAAATTGCCTATGACCCCAGAGGCAATGGGAGGACCCAGGGTGGGTGTAATTAGGCTAATTATTATATTACCAAAGAAGATTTGCTTAGGGGAAGGGTGTAAAAGATATCTTCTAGGACATATATGACTTGAAAAGGAAGTGGATGAATCATGTAAGGAGAATGAACAGATAATAAACGAACAGCCTCAGTGCTGTGCTGGTGTCACAAGAACATTCAAGGAACAAAAGGAAGACTGCCAGCATTTTGGACAGAACTTTTATGGATAATTTATGAATGAATGATGAATGAATTAGTAAATTAGTGAATGAATGATTGATTTTTATTTAAAAATCTTTAATTAAGCTCTCAATAAGTACCAAACATTATGCTAAGAATCATGGATACAAATAGAAATACATAACCATCCCTGTTAATAAAGCCTCATGCTAAAAGAAGAAGAGCACATACATAGGAGGGTTTATTTATTGAAAGCCATAGATAAGTTTTTCATAAGATGAGAAAGTATAGAAGGGTTATAATCTGTACCAATGGAGAAAGAACCCAAAGCAACAGATTCCCAGCTCCTTTGATATGTATTGATGTCATAATTGCTAGTATGCTATTATCCCTGCAGGTAAACATCCCAAATCATCCCCAAATGGTAGCACTGTTTGGTCTCTTTAAAATTGGTTTGGAGTGATGCAAAAGCACAGAATGTCAGAGCTGAGGACAGTCACCTAGCCTAATGTTTCCCACTTATAAAGGAAGACTGTGGGGATCAGAGAATTGATATCACTCTTACAAGTTCACCTTGTACAAGCTATGAAGTGGAAGAACCTGAACTCAAAACTAGATTATCAGACTCCAAGATCAATGGTGTTTCTACTGTTCCACAAAGTAAGATGTTTGGAACTTGTGTTCCCAGATAATGCTTCTGTCTCAGTTCCATCTCATCTTCTGCTCTACTGAATTACTGAGTGTGTAACTTATCTAGAACATAGGGAAAGGAACTATTTCTCCAAAACTTCAGGTCTCTGTCAATCCTGTTAATTCTAACCCCACTCCCACTTTGGACTGGACCTGTGACTTCATCTATGTTGAAAATTCCTCATGAAGAGTCTCCCAGGTTGTCTAGGTGTCACAGTGAATAGAACACTGGCCCTGGAGTAAGGAAGACCAGAGTTCAAATCTAGCCTCAGACACTTAACACTTATAGCCATATGACCTTGGGCAAGTCACTTAACCCCAGTTGGCCTGGCTTCCCCCCTCCAAAAAGAAAAAAAGAAACTCCCTCAAGATAGATACATCCTCAATTCTTTAGCAGTTATGCTAGGCTCTAGTGATATAATGGTAAAAGTTGGAATAATCCCTTGCTCTCTAGGAGTTTACTGTTTCCTTGCTTATTGCTAGGATGAAATACATTATGTCAAAGCTTGCTCTCTCTTCCAACTGGCTATACCCATCTACCTCCACCTAGGAGTTCAGGCTTTTCCATATATTGAGGCTTGGGGAAGGAACTATATAGAAATCACCTGCCTTAATAGCAGTGTCAATCACTTTTCTGGCCATGGTCCCTGTGTCTAATATCCAGATTCACCCCAGTCACCCAGATTTATTCTGTAGAGTCTTGGTTTCCCTTTCTCTGTGGCTCCTTTAACTATCTCCAGTCTTGTGGACTTTGTGGGTCAGAATACTCTTTAAATCATGCCTCAGGGGTCCATTTTGATGTGTTTATTTTTACCAGTCAGCCAGCAGACACATTTAGATCACAACAAAGGCATTTAATTAAATAGCAATGTAATAATATTAGCAATAGAACTTTCCCCCCCATAAACCTTGAGCTCACTCTCCCACAAATATACACATACTCAGTGGGGAGAGTGAGCTTGAATAGGATCACACATAAAGCATCCATACATGGGGAGTATGTGCAGCCTGAAGAAATACACAAAGGGGCTACACATGCCTCTCTGGTGCTGTAGCACTGTCCAAGTCTTCTCCTGATGCCATCGCTCTATAGCCATGCTCCTTGCCAGGCATGTGTCTCAGCTGCATCCCTCTGGGTACCTCTACTGCTCCCACTTAGCATCAGGTCTCTGCTCTACCAGCTCTTCAGCTATATTTATCTTTTTTTCTTTGAAAATGTTTCATTAATGGTAATTTTGTTTTTATTTCACTGTCAATTCCCACTGTTACTATCCCTACTCCACCATAGAACTCCCTCCCATACCAGATAAGTATAGTCAGGCAAAGCAAATTATTGTATTGGCCATTTCTGAAAATTTTGTACTTTTTCTACTTCTATAGTCTATGTCTTCTCTGCTGAAAGGTTAGAGGTATTTTTAACCATCAGTCCTCTAATGTCACAATTCTATTTAGTTATTCTGAGGGTCATTTAACATGCTGCCAATTATTCACTAAGGATATTGTGGTTAATAAGCCTTTCATCTGTAGGAAAGACTACAGTTATATTAATCCTCTTTTAGCCATCTCTAACATCTATAAGGGAGTGCAGTGGTTAGTAGAGTACTCTTTTGAAAAGCATGGACTTGATCTCTTTCTGCCTTCTACTGTGCCTCAACTGTAGCTCTCAGTCAAACTTAAGGACCACCTGCTTCCATATGCTCTACTTACTGGAGGGGCTATGATTAGTAAGCCTCTCATTCATCTTCCCTATAGCTTCTAAATGGCTATTCCCAAAACATAAATATGATCATGTCACTTTCCCTACACAAAAACCTTCAGTGGGTCCTTATTGACTCTAGGATAAAATACTTAGCTTAGCATTTTACAAACTCCACAGTATGACTATAGTTTAACTTCACAGCCTTATTTCATATTGTTCTGCTTTATATATTCTAAATGTAGCCAAGTTAGACTACATAGCAGTTCTTGAACTTAAGATTCCACCTCTCATCTTTGCAGTCTCACATGCTGCACAGGCCATCCCCTATGCCTGAAATCATTCCTTCCTCATTGCTATCTCACAATAGCAATCTCACAAAAGGACCTCATCTTCCTTCAAAGTTCAGCTCAGATACCACTCTCTCCATAAATCCTGACCTCATCCCTCCAAATATTATCATTCTCCCCCTCCTCAAATTACTTTAACCCCACCAGTGCACACATAATATTGCAGCAGAAAGATGTAAGCTCTCTGAGAGCAAAAACTGTATCATTTTTGTCTTTGTATCCCCTATCCTGAAGACAGTGCCTTGAACATAGCAGGTATTTAATAAATGTTTTAATTGAATTGTTTGCTCAGGATCCAGATGGCTACCTTATTATTCACCCTTAGTCTCCTAGCCTAAGTTCCTTATATCTGCTTCCTGATATAACCTTCTTGGAATTCTGAACCAGTCATCTATATGGACCTAGTTACTATCTACTTCTGCTGACCTTTGTTGAAGCTTCAGGGCTTGATATTAGTCAGTCAGTCAGTTAGTCAATAAGAATTTATTAACAACTTACTCTATGCCAAGCACCATGCTAAATGCTGGTGCACTTGACTTAGAGTAACTGCAGCATTCCTTCATGTCCTACTAAAGTCTTGCTTCTGTTCCTTTTCCCTGGACCACAAAGTCCCAAACTGAACTCACTGTCTTTCCCACTAAATCTCTCCCCCTTTCAAACATCACTATTCCTGTCCAGAGCACCGCCATCCTCCCAGTTCACCAAGCTTGCAACTTATGCATCATCCTTGACTCATAACTTTCACTCCTTATCTATTGTTAAGGCTTGTCAATTTCACATTTGTAATATCTCTCAAATATGACCCCTTCTCTTTTCTGACATTGCCACCACCCTAATACAAGTCGTCTTCACCCCACACCTGGACTATTGATCTGCCTGCCACAAGTCTCTCTCCACTCTGGGCCATCCTCCACTCAGCCACAAAAGTGATTTTCCTGAAGCTCAGGTTTGAGCATATCCCCCTCATACTTAATAAACTACCTCTTCAAATGACCTTACTCTCACCAGTACATATATATGTATGTATGTATGTATTGCAGTTCCCTATCACTTCCAGGATCAAATACAAAATCTTGTTTGGCATTCAAAGCCCTTCAAAATCTAGCCCTCTCATTCCCTCAGCTTTCTGATCTTATATTTTATACTGCACCACATACTCTTCACTCTAGTGACCCTGATGGTTTCTTTGCTGTTCCATGAACAAGGCACTCCATCTCTAGGCTCTGGACATTTTTCCTGGCTATCCCCCATTCCTAGAATGCTCTCTCTCCTCACATCTCTACCTTCTGCTTTCCCTGACTGCCTTCAATTCCTAGATGAAATTTTACCTTCCACAGGAACCTTTTTACTATCCTTCTTAAATCTAGTGCCCTTCCTAGATTATTTCCTACTTAGCCTGTGCATGTACATATGTTTGCTCTTTGATGCTTTCATAGACTGTGAGCTCCATAAAGGTAGGGACTGCCTTTTGCCTTTCTTTGTATCCCAAATGCTTAACACAGTGTCTGGTACATAGTGGGTGCTTTAATAAATACTTATTGACTGACTGGCAGGTATGTGACAACTTGGAGCCTTAGATTAGAACATACTAGACAGCAAAGGCTAAGTACTCTACAAGACTTAGCGTGGATAGGCACACAGTGAGAGTGACTAACACAATGTTCAGGCATGTCGGCTCTGCCAGTCAACAGCAGAAGTCACCATGAGAATGGGCAGCTTCATTCCAGTGATTTTACCTTCTTAGGAGTAGGAATTAGAGTTACTTGACAGTTTTACTCTGTTCCCCTTCCATAACACACCTACAGCAAGAAAGAGAAACAGCTTTCCAGACTCAGGTTTTTCTAACCTACAGCAGGGGGGTGCAAGAGACACACTTGACATAGCTCACCTAGAAATAGGGGAATAAGATCCTTGGTTGGCATGTTGAATCTGATACCTAGTAAAATCTTGGTTAATGAGCTGGGATAAACAGAGGAGTCATTAACCTTTGCTTTCTTTGATAAGATTACTTATCAGACTAGGGCCACACCTCCCCTTACCTTAAGACTAGCTGCCTAGAATTAGTCTTCATTATGGGGCCTTTCAGGAATCTCCCAACTCTAGCCTCAGAACTCAGGCTCCATGGGAGCTTCTAGTGAGACAGTCCCTACATATTTGTGAAGTGGTAGGGAGGAGATTAGACAGTAAAGAGGTGGAGAACCAGATACTGTTCAGAACAGGTTAGATGCTCCCTAGATATTTGTGAAGGGGTGGAAAGAACATTGAACTTAAAGTAATAATACCTGATGTTGCCTGAAAAGGTGAGTGGGTGGAGAGGAGCATGGCTCCCTCTGGTTCTTCCCTTGCCTATGTGCTAATCTGAAGGGTGCCTTTAGATCTTAGATATGGATTCTGCTTTGTAGCTTCTGCTGGACCTCTAACCTTCATCCAGGGGGAAAATGAAAAAAACATGGTTCTTGACTTCTAGGAGCTCACATTCTAAAGCAAACAACTTTGCAGATTCAATATATATAAAGAAGGAAGGAAAAAAGGAATCTTGAGAAGAAAGGTTCTGAGTGGGGGAGCTGATAAGAGAGCGATCAGGAAAGGTCTTTTGAAAAAGGCAGAATTTGTGTGATACTGACCAGTCCTTTCATCTCTCTAGTCCTGTTTCCTCACCTATAAAATAAAAACATTGAGCTAGATGACCTGGGAGCTTTCTATTAGCTTTCTATTAGCTTTCTATTAGCGCTCAGTTCTCAAATGTAATGGTAGCCCTTTGGGGGCCTTTCTTTTCAGGACTTCAGAATCAGAAACCAATGGACCAATGGACCCAATCAATCAACCCACAAGCTTTTATTAAGCACTTATCATTTGCCAGGCACCATGCTAGAAATGCAAAGAAAGACAAAAAACCCAGCCCCAGTCCTCAAGGAGCTCCATCTCTAATGAAGGAGACAACTTACACAGAACTGGATAGCTACAAGACACAGAGTAAATGGAGATAACCTGAGAGGGGAGGACTTCAGGAGATGAAGTCAGGCCTTCTGCACACAGGTCTCCTCCCTCTTTGAACGCCTCATTTTTGGGCTTCCCTCACTTTCCTTTGTCTAAACAGCTTGAGTTTGGCTTGTATCAGTCCTCTGAGGTTGCAGTTGCCCCAAGACAGGAACGCCCTCCTTTTGCCAAGGGATTCACTTCACCCTCAATCTGTTTTGCTTCATCTTGGAACTGTCTGTACTTTTTTATTTAAATTTTTGACACAGTCTTGGGATGGCTCCAAAAAACAAGCAATTCTAAGCTTTTTGGGAGGGGAACACAACTTGTTGGTGGGGGCAGGAGGAGGCAGGCATGAGGGAAATGAGGGAGTGGTCCCTTCCCTTTTTCCTAACTGTAAAACAAAGGGCTTTTGGAGACTGTTCTAGGTTGGTTCTTTTTTTTTTTCACACTAGCAGAACTCACCCTTCTGAGTTCTTCTGCCTCTCACCCTCCCCCCCCTCCCCCCCCGCACAGGCTTTAGCTCCCCTTAGTGACTAATGAAAGAAAGCCTGCATTCAATATATCCAGGGGTCTGGGTGAATGGAACTAATGGGTCACAAAGGATCATAAATACAGAGTTGGAAGGAACCTTATAGGCCATCACGAAGTTCATTGTCTCAATTTTACAGATGAGGAGAGCAGAACCTAGAGTCATTTTTGTCAGTCTTACAAATACTAAGTAGCAGAAAAAGTATTTGAATGAAGGTATTTGCCTAACAGCAAACCCAACACTATTCCCACTCTGTTATGGTGTCCCACAAAGCCATAGGTTTAGTTGGAGGAGGGCTCCTTGCTCCCTTGAATCTACTCTTCTGGGATCCATTATGACAGTACACATATGGTACCTTGCATTTAGAAGGAGCTAGATAAATGTTGAATTGAATTGGTGGCATGAGGGTCTTTGCCTACATCCTCTTCTTCCCTACCCAGTCCAATATGGATTAGGTGCAGGTATTATAAGTCTGACACTAAGCAGATGGAATTTTAGTGCTAAATTGGAAATCTGGAAGCCTTCCTTGAAGTCTCATTCATAAATCATATGCCTCCTTAAGCCCTGTAATGTGGATAAACAGAGTGATTCCCTCAGAATTTCCAGGAATGAATTCAACTTGTCCTAATTAAGTCCTAATTCTGAGCAGGCTTTGCATTCACAGCTATGAGAGACAGGGAGATGAATGAATAGTACAGAACTCTCACCTCATGGAGCTTATAGATTAGTAGGAGAGATAATAATGTCTTCCATTTATTATCTAAGGACTTTACAATATACAAAGAACTTTTTGAAAAGATGTATACAAGTAACTAATATCTGAATTATGGTAGTATTGTAGAGACTCAGAGTTAGAAGGGGCCTACAAAGTCATCTGAGCTTTCTTATAGATGAGAAGGAACTCCTTTACGACCATCCTCAACAAAGCAAGTGAATTGGGGCCTTCATTTGAATACCTACAGGGATAGAAAACTACCACTTTAGGCAGGGAATTCTACTTCAGGACAGCTCTATGGAACCCCAACTCCCACCAAAGTGGAGTAGGAGAAGAGTAGAAATAACTCCTAACTGGAAGAGAGAATAGTGAGGAGACCCTATGTACCTCTATAAGACATGGAGCGAATGCCAGCTTCCAGTGACTCTTTGGGAGAACACATTATGAGAAGTTGCAGACATGTAAGGGAAACTACATCCTCAACATGTCTCTGATTTTCCAGTTGCTTCCCCAGAGACTTCAGAGATCTTTCTCTTGATAATATCCAGCCTTTTGGCTCAGATTCATTCTGGTCTGCTTGTTAATACAAGCATCACAAATGTTCAGATTCCTTAAGAATCTACCTAGTATAGTGGATCTTTAGTAAACTTGAAATAAAAAAAAAAAAGCTCCAGCTTTTTCTCTTAATCTGAGCTGTAATCTCATCTCAGTCCCAGCTAAAGATTTCATTCACTCTTGTACATTTTCTGATATTTTCTAATCCATATAACTTCTCTGATTTCAGTTTGCTTTTTTTTTTTTGCTTGGATAAATGGATTTACTTGCTCTTCACTACTGGTCATGCATGGTCTTTGTGTAACAAAAATTTGGTGGAAAGGAGTTAAGGCCTTTCCCCCTTAAGAATAAATGTTTTTATCTTCAAAAAACCATCTCTAGACCAGCAATGTATGTAGGCACAGACAGAAATAAATCTAGTCTAATATCCTCTTAGAGATAGGTTGGAGAAGGAGCACATATACAGCCATGGTTCTTCTCCTGATCCTGTCAAGGAGGAAATCTCAGTCTCTATTGGAGAGAGGTAGACCATATTCTTAAGATACTTGATATCTCTATATTTAAACAAGCCATGTGGGCAAACATATCTTACATGGGCCCACATAGCCTACATCTAATCATCAGAAAGTTTTTCCATTACTGTTGACAAAATCTGCCTTCCACACTGTTGCTTTTAATTCTGCCCACTGAGTCAAGCAGAGTAAATCTAATTCATCTTTCCCATGATGCTCTTTCCAATATATGAAGATAGCTATCATATCCTGCCCCACTCCAACTTCAATTCTCTAGGTCAACCAAGTTCCTTCAACTCCACATTTCTCACAAGAGGGAATAACTAAGTCATGCCACCCCACTCCAACATAACAGAACATAGCACCCTGGTTGGCTGTGAATGATTGTATCAAGTGTCTTGGAGTCTTGGATAGAACCAAAGCCCCAACAGCCCTATTCCCTTTCATATGCCCAATACTCCTTTCCCCTCCCCCGTTCAGTCTCCTGGAAGGTAGAAAGGGACTGTTATTGATGTAAAGATTCATGGTGGAACGAAAGAGGGGAAGAAAGGAGAGTCTATGTCAAAGGAGAATCAGACAGTGTCTGAGGGAGCTCTCAGCATTCTTAGGAGGTAGAAGTTAAGAACTGTATTCTCCCATTGCTGATGAAGTACATGTAGTACAATTTCTCTACGGAAAAAAAAATGTGCACAAACTCTGTTCCAGTTGAATGTTCTCTGAGTTCTGGATTTATGGTTCTCACAAGGTAGGGTGATATGGTGGGATGGGCAGGGGGGAACACTAGACATTGAGCAGAGAGACCCATATTCTAATTGTGACACTGCCTCTAACTCCTGGTGTAACCATGAGCCAATTACATCTCCTCCTTGGGGCTTAATTTCCTCATCTGTACCAGGAGGTGGTTGGTCTAGAATAAGCATAGGGAAGTAGAAAGGATCCTAGATTTAAAGAGAGAACCTGGGTTTGAATCTTACCCCTGTCACTTATTGTATCATCTTGGGAATATAATACAATGGTGAAGTCATTTTATTTCTCTGGGTCTAATTTTCCTCATTTGTAACATGAGAAAAATAGACTGGATGGCTTATGGGATCCCATTCCACTCTAAATCTATATTGTTGTTATTTGTCTGTTCTTGAAGAAGACCATGACATCAGGAAGGTGATGCCATGACATGCAAGTGAGCTGGATTTGAGGGAGGGAGGGCTATGCAAAGTCACCAGACTTTCTTTCTCCTCCAGAGCCATCTGGGTCCAGTGGCAAGACATAGATCAGGATAACTGGAGATGGCCCAGGATGCAGTGGGGTCCTTTGGCCTTTTTAAGCTAAGGTCTTTCCCAGGTCTCAGTTTGACTGAGTCAATGCCCATTCAGTGATTAAAGCTAGGTAAGAAATGAGGCAGAGAATTAGTATGATTAAATGATCTAAGACTCTCCCAGTGCTAACATAGGATTAATGCATTTTTGTTGTCCCCCTTTCCCCAAGACAGGGTGCTTCTGTTCACACATCCCAGTTCTCCAAAGGGAAGACTACAATCTTTCCCAGGCTTCTACCTGCTTGAAGTTCTGGGAGCCTAGGATACTAGACACTGTGCATGGCATTGGACCTGATCCTCAAGAAAGCTAGACTTAAGGGTATAGAGCCCACAGTTCTAATCAATGCTGTACCTTGCCCCAGGAAAGTTAAAAGAGGGTAAGTCCCTCATAATGCCATTCTGGCTCACCTAGGCCCATGCCCATTGTCCTCTGTATTAAGTACCAAATATTATCATAGTTTCTCTGCTTTCAAACACCACCCTGGTATGGGCCCTTGCCACCTCACACCAATACTATCGCACAAGTCTTCTTATCGTCTCTCCACTCCAGTCCACCTGCCACTTAACTCCTAAAGGAATTTTCCTAAAGCATAGGTCTGATCATGTCACCCCCTTCTGAGCAAACTCTGATGCCTCCAGGTTCAAATATAAAGTCTGGTTTTGGATTTATAGCTTTCTTCATGATCTGACCCTTTCCTACACTTCCAATGTTCTTAATGCCTTCCTGTCATCTATATTCTAGTGACATTGACCTTGCTATTCCTCACATATGCCATTCTATCTCACAACTCCTGTCTTATCATTGGTTGTCCTCCCACTCCCTTCCATGACTGGAATAGTCTCTCCTCACCTCTGCCTCATAGATTCCCTGTCCTCCTTCAAGACTCAAGACTGCCTAAATTCGACCCTTTGTAGGTCTTTCCCAGGCTTCCTTTCCCCAACCCACCTCCAGCTGCAAGTGCCTTACCCTGGGAGATCACCTGCCATTCAGACTGCATACATATGTCTTGTATATACAGAGTTCTTTGTATGTTGTCTCACCCAGTAGGATGGAAGCTCTAAGTGGGTAAGGGACCACATAATTTTCTTTATATCTGTACCTTTCTTTATATCTCCAGCCCTAAGCACAGTTCCTGGACAATAGCAAGTACTTAATAAATGCTTGTTGACTGCCTGATTTAGATCTGGGAGGCCACCTAATCGAACCCCCTCCTTTTGCAAATGAGGAAGCCGAGACCAGAGACATTCAGTTGTGTGGTACAGTGGAAAGAGCACTGGCTTTGGAGTCTGAAGAGCTGAGCTAAAATCTCAGTTTTGTCACTTGCTGACCTTATACAAATGACTTAATTCTCTGTGCCTCTGTTTCTTCATCTGTCAAACAAGGGGGTTATAGTAAATGATCTCTAACTTCCCCTTCAGCTTTAAATCCACAACTGTGCTTATGAAAAGCTATGTTTAAAAGTCCTTTCTTACACACAGTGAGAAATCTACTTCTCTGTGATCTCCAACCAATCACTGCTTTTCATTCCATGCTGTGGGTCCAAACTGAACATGTCTAAGCCCTCCCTGACCATGGCTGACTTCAAAAGTCTGACTACAGTGATCTTGATCTGCTAAGGCTTCTCTCTTCCAGCTAAATATCTTCTGTACCTTTAACCAAGTCATAAGTTCTAGAGAAATCAGAGTCCTGGGAACTTGAAGTCAGGGACTATACTTGTCCAGAACATCAGGTCCCGGAATTGCTTCACTCCCATGCGAAGGGGAACATGAAAGTTTGACTTCTGCCACTTACCATAAGAAATAGTTCCGTTTTTGTTTTGTTTTGTTTTGTTTTGTTTTGAAAGGAAAGGCCAGAAATGGGAGTAGGACAGAGTATGATGGCCCCTTCCCTCCGCTACCTTCTCTTTTGTCTAGAACAGTTGGTCAATCAAAAGTGCACCTGTCAAAAGAGGAAGGTTTGACAATTCTTGGTGTAACAGAGGCACTTCCTTAAAATCCATATCCCACCAAGAAAGATTAGGGGGAGCCACGGCCTTTGAGAGAAAAAAAAATCAATGCAATAGTACAACCCTAGGGGTAAACATGAATCAGAACCAAAGAATAGCTTCCTGAATACAATCTCTAGTCCTGCAGTTTTCCAAATTCATTTGGCCATGGAATTCTCTGGAAATAGAAACATAGTGCCAGGACTTAATGTATCCTCACCCACCCCTAATCTGGAACCAGGGGAAGAAGAATACAAGTTGTCTCTTTCCTCCACACAAATGACAAAATTCCCTATTTAACCATGTCATTCCCCTGCCCAATACTTCTAAACTCCAGGAACTACTTATTGCTTCCCAGAAGGTGCTAGTAAATATTTAATAACCAGCTTCTTGAGAACAAAAAGTAGCTATGACACACTTTTAAGTTTAATCTGTATAATTAAAATTCTCTCTATTGTTTTCTTAAGTTTAGAAAATTAACAAACCCATAAACCAATCCCCAACTTATAGCGTTTGCCAATTTCCAAGTTGTAAATGTTTACACAGAAAATTTAACAACCAGCTCTTACCATCAGGTTTGAGTTGACTCCAGATAAAATCTAATACAAACACCTCTGTTTGTCATGTAAAGCCTTTTCCAACCTGTCTATACTCTCCCTTTCCAGGCTTATTTTGCCAAATTGGCCCTCTTGCTATTATTTGCACAGAATGGTCCATCTTTCCTCTATATATTTTTCAAAGATCATCTATAACTGGAATTAACCTCCTCCTCACCTCTAACTGATGGAATCCCTAGTAACCTTCAGAGGTCAGTTCAGATGCCTCCTTCTGCAGGAGGCCTTTTCTGCTCTCACTAGTAGATAGTGCTTCCCCGACTTCAAATTACCTTATATTGATTTTGTACGTATTTGGCATACACTTATTTTCATGCATAGTTAGATGTGTCTACCCTGTAGAATACTCCTTGATCATGAAGCTGTGTTTCATTTTTGTCTCTGTGTCCCCAAGCCTAGTGCAATACCTGGTATATGGCAGAGACTACCTACAGCCTTGAGGCCACATATAGCCTTCTAGGTCCTTAGGTGCCATCTTTTGACTGAGTCCAAGTTTCACAGAACAAATCCTTGATTTCTTCTGTGAAGTTTGGATTCAGTCAAAGGGCCACACCTGAGGACTTAGAGAGCCACATGTGGCCTCAAGGCTGCAGGTTCCCCACCCCTGTGGTAGACCAACCATTTGAGAAGTTGAAAAAAAAATTCATGGTTTGGGGTTATGTAAACCAGAAATCTTCCTGAATTCGCAGAATTCTAGAACTGGAAGGTCTCTTAAAGAACATTAAGTTCCTTTAAAGGATCCATACAGCGTGTGTAGATAGTCAATATTTGGCCAGCATTATAGCACAGAAGCTGCTTGTTAATGATATGGTATAATCCAAATATTATTTAATTACAATCTGTCTAATGTACCAAATTGGAAAGAGAGGAACAAAGAAAGGCTGAGCGTTGGGGGTGAGGACGATGATACATTTTGCTACAGTTCTGACAACAATAGCATCCGGGGAGTGCCCTTTAGTGGGGTTCCCACTGTCCTTCTCTTAGATGTCAGTCACTTCTTGTTTTTAATATTTGCATTTTCCACATGGAAAGGGTTCAGAACAAGGAAGGGATGATGATTCCAGAGCATTTTTACTAGTAATATATTATTTATATTCATTCTTTTATTCCTTCAACAAGCATTTATTGCCTAGTACATTCCAGACATTGTGAATCTGCTTTTAGGGAATTTATTTTCTGTTGGAGTGGAAAGGAAGTGGGAGAATGGTGTGAACTCATAAGTAAATACAAAATACAGACCAAGAAAATTCAGTCCTTGCTCCAGGGGGTGGGAAGGAAGAAGGAACCAGCAACTGAGAGGGTCAAAATAGACTTCTTATAGGAAGTGGCATTTGGGACGAGCCCTGAATGAAGTTAGCAATTCTGTAATGTAGAGATAAAGAGGGAGAGAATTCCAGGCATAGGGAACAGACTGTACCAGTGCATGGACAAGGAAAAGTCCTGTGCAGAGAACAGAAAGTAGGTGAGTTTGGTTGGAACATAGAGTGTGAGGAGGCCAATAAGATGAAATAAGCCTGGAGAGGTCAACTGGCAAAAGACTGTGAAGGGCACTGGAGACAGTGAGGAGTCACCAGAGGAGCTCTCCTCAGCAGAATGCCGTGGCCAGACCCGGGTTTTAAGAACTAGCAGTTATTTGGAGAAGGGATGGAGAAGGAAGGGATCTGAGGCATGGACACAAATTGGATCTCTTCTGCTTCTGCAATAGTCCAGGTAAGAGGCGATGAGGGAATATAGGGAGTGTGAGAAGAGAGAAGGGCATAGAGGCAAAGTCTGTGGGACTCAGCAACTGATTAGACGGTGATAAAAGAGAGAGACAAACTAAAGCCCCCTCGATTACAAATCTGACTATCGAGAGTGGTGCCTTCAACAAGAATAAGGAAGCAGGGGAGAGGAGCTGGTATTTGGTTTGGTGGCTTTTTTTGTTTTTGTTTTGTTTTAGTTCGGTTTTAGCTTTTTTATGTTCTCAGACTTCCTTCTTGCCTGAAGCCTTCCCACGCTGGAGATGTCTCTATCCTAAGTCCTTTTCTCAGGATATCTTTCCATTTTTCATCCAATCTCCACAGAGATACTCCAGACCACCATTTCCTAAGGGAGCCCAGTTACTCTTACTTCTCTCCATTCCTATTCATTTTCTAGATTTCTCTAGCTTCTTACCAGTCACCTTGGCTTGTCAGTGTCCTCACTGACCCTGCCTCCATCATTTTCTAGCTCCCTTTGCATGCTGTCCTCCTCCATTGGAACATAAGCTCCTTCAGGGTAGGGTCTTATTCCCTTGTATTTATATCTCCAAGGTCTAGTATAGTACCAGGTATGTAGTAAGCCCTTAATAATCTCTCTATCTAAACCTCATTGAATCCCAGAACTGGAAGGAATTTCAAAGATCATCTAGGGCAGGGCTGTCAAGCTTAAGGAGAAACAGGGGCCACTAAACTGTACATAAGGCTCCCTGCCAGCTACATATTGACTTAGAAAGTCACATATTATCTATACTCTATAGTATTTTTATTTATTTTGTTAACTATTTCCCAATTACATTTTACTCTGAACCAGCTGAAGTCAGGGGTATTGCAGGCTATGACCCAGCCAAGAGGCAAGTTTGATGCCTGTGCTCTAGCTTGCCCCTCACTTAGACAAGAATCCTCAGTTGAGCATCCCAGACAAGTGACTGTCCAGCCTTTGCTTGAAGGCCCCTTTTGACCATATTGAGTCCATATATAAAATGGGGGGTAGTTATATTTATACTACCTCCTTCACAAAAGATTTTTGTGAAGGAAGCACTTTGTAAGTTCTAAAGTGCCAGAAAGATGAACTGACATCATTTCTGTAACCTGAATCTTAGGCCTCACTGACCCAAGTCAACTTCCTAGAGCATACTTCTTTTATTTTAAGGGCAAAGACAGATGTGAACTCTTAAGAAGTATATAAAAAAGAAAAAGCAATGTACCTAGTCGCAGATCAGGGAACCCTAAATTTCCTAAAATGTGTCATTAAGCTACCATTTGCCTAGAAAATATAGCTTGTGGTCTGGAGAATCCCTGTAGAGATTGGATGGAAAAGGGAAAGATAGAAGTGCATGCTGGAATTGGCTAGGGGGCAGATCAGAAGAGGCAGATCCCTGAGCTCAGGAAACCAAAAAGCTGGGGAGCAAGGACTGTTTTCCTTTGGATACAACTTAGAGTTTCCCTTTTTCTTATTTTTAAATTTCCCTGGGCCTTGAGAACAGGGCCTGTCTTTGCTTTTGCTCCAGGAGTTGCCATAGTTCTTGGCACATAGTCAGTGCTTAATAAATACTTTTTCATTCACTTATTCATTCACCCATATTCCTTCCTAATCACTCAGCCCCCAAGTCTCCTCTTCTTCACTAAGGAAATGCAGCTGTCTCAGTTATTTCCATTGCCTTCAAAATCAGCAAAATTCAACCCACCAAAAGTTACCACCAAAGTTCACAGGAGAAAACCCCATTGCTTACACATGTATTTTAATTTTGAAGAGGTAGAAACTGGGGGCCAGGGAAGACCCATAGACTGACAGAGACAGAACTAGAACCCGGGTCTCCTGAATCCCAGACCAAGTGTCTTCTCACTCCAATAATGCTGCTCCCCACCTATTGTTCCGCCATTGTCAGAAGCAGAGAGTAGGGCACAAAGGAAATGGCTCCTGACCCAAGGAGAAAAAAATGTCCAGTGTCTGCTGTGCTACTAGAAAAGTGGACCTAGGTAAGGTCAATGGTGACTATCCAAGAGGCAGCAGGGCACTAGACAGCTGAGGGAGGTGGCACTGAGAGGAGGGTTAAAGAATTGAAAATGATCAATATATACACCATGCACTATGACCCACTTCTTTACCCTACTGTGCCTCTTTCTACTCATCATTCATTGCTCCTGGATATGTATGGCCCCACTCAAGTAGACCAATGCCAATTTAGAAATGACTTCATGTACCACGGTGTTGAAGAACTTAAGCAGAATTAGACTGGACAACCAGCTTTTGTAGTGGATGGGTAAAGGCCTAGGCAGAAACAAGTTGGTAGTCTCTGTAGGTCCCTGTCAGTCCTGACCAACGTGGGCATCATAGTTTTGTTTTCAAAAGACAAATTTCCAGACACAATTGCGTGTCCTCCTCCTCACATGCCCATTATTACAATTATTCAGAATGCACTTTCACAACTAAGGTTAGAGTCCACTGAGCATTGCTACTAAATAAAGAATTCCACAGAAGTCATGTGGATGAAATCCAATAAAGTTGGCAGTTACCAAGAACAATAGTTACATAGAAAGTTCCTCCTTAAAGGCTTCGCTTCCATTGCTCCTGGTTTGGGGTTTTTTTTTTGTTTTGTTTTTTTTATAGTTACCATGATTATTTCTCAAAGTCTCTTCCTTTCTCTGTGCCTCATTTGCCTATCTAAAAATTGAAAGGTTGGATATGGTGATCTCCAAGGACTTTTCTGCCTCTAACATCCTATGATTTTAACCTACTTTCCTTTCAACTACCTATAAGTCAGGGACTCATTCACAGAGCACTATGTTCATATATTTCCCTAAGTATATCATAAGTTCTCAAGAGTAGGGTTTTATATCTTTTATTTCCCTAAAGTGGTATGAACAGGGCTGGGTATAAAGTTGGTATGCAGCAAAGACTTGCTGAAAGGAAATGTCCTCTCAATTATTATCTGTATTGCCTCCCAGATAAAGTTCCAGTTCCTCTGAATTCAAAGTTTTCTACAGCTTGACCATCAGCCCATCTACCGAACTTTGTCTTATATCACTCCATTTTGTGTACTTGATGCTCCAACTACTCTCTGCTTTGCATTTCTAGGCATTTGTCTGTGCTATTCTTAGGCCTGGAATGTCCTCCCCTCCTATCTTTTAACAAATTCTTACCCATCCTTTAAATCTCAAATGAAATGCCACTGAGTCTCCAAAGCCTTCCCTGACCTAAAACATTGTAGTCCCCCATGGGGGCCCAGACTAGTACCTTCCAGGCAGTTTCAAGTGATCAAAGAGGTGAGGAAAGGATAGAGGAGTATGGGAAAATCTGAAGTGATATAGTTGTCTCTAAATTATCAATTGCCTTCCATTTCTTTCCACTCCATTCTTCTTATTGTACATCTCTATTTGTACCTCTCTGAAGTGCATATCCTAAAATATTATGTGTTATAGTTATTGCTATTTGCATCAGCCTCCCCCTAGACTTTCAGCTCCATGAGGGCAGGGATCATAGCCTATCTAAGCCTTGTATGGAGTCCAGTGTTCTGTACACAAAAGGTGCTTAATATCATTTGCATCTGGCATATTATATTAAAGCTATTTTCCAGAATATCTTCTCACAACCTTCATTCACATTGTCTACTCTTGTATTAACCCCCCACCATCTTTCCCCTCTACCTATGTCTGCAATGGACCCCTCATTACCAGAAGCTTCCAGTGCATCATGTAATAACATAAAACTGTTTCTCTTTTCAAAAAAAACTGAAATGCTCCAAAGATGTAAAGGGTGGATTCCGCTTGTGTGGCTATAATCTTAGAAAACATCTGCTACATTTGTGTGGCAAATGAAGTCTCTTTAGAATACAGCCTTTGATTTTGGTAAAAGACAAATCAGGCCACGTGTTTTTGTTCTGAATGCTTCTCATCACAGGAGGAAATTTTCTGCAGCTTAGAGGCTGAATGTATGAAAAAATGGATTTTTTTTAAACAAAGAGTTTTTGCTTAAGAATCAACAAGACTCCTAAAAAGTGATGAAACTGGTTCTCTGTTCCTATCCCCCTCTCTCTCCTTTTCTCATCTTTCTTCAAAGATTTTAAAGGGGCTTTCCCTAAAGGCAAGGGCTCACCTCAGTTAACATTTTGAGATCTGGGGCCTGCCACCCCTCAGAGCTTCCAACCCCAGAGCCAGAACTTGCCATGACTCCTGCTGTCTAGTACCTTCATAATGAGCTTCTCAAAGATCATGGGGCTGCTTCTTTTAAAACATTTCCAGACAAAATGGATATGAGGAGACTTTCCCCAGGGACCAAGTCCTCTTCATTCCAGTTGGTTCCCCACATAGGAAGAATGCAGGACATTGTGGACAGTTTCTCAGATCAGCAAACATCATTTTTTATAAGGGAGGTCATCATCAAGGTCATTCTGGAGAAATGGATTTTATGGAATAAGTAAATAAGTCAATAAACATTTATTAAGTACCACTATGTGTCAGACACTGTGCTAATAAAAATTAGTGCATTTAAATCTGTATCTCTTCTCTTTGATCAATTATACATACATAGGATCCTTCTCTCCATCACAAACCAGGGCACACTAGCATTCATGGGCCAGTAGAAAGGAGGCTATTCTGGAGTCAGAGGATCTGGATTCAAGTCTCACCTTTAACATTTACAATCTATGTGACCTTGAGCATTTTAGATTTAGATTCCCTGGGCCTCAGTTTCTTCACCTGTGGAGAAAGTTGGGCTAGATGGCCTCTTAGGTCCAGTCTGGGGACCTATGAGCCTAAGATCCCAATGCAAAGCTATGGTAATGTCCCATAATTATTATCTAGACCAAGAGTTATTCACCTGGGATCCATGGACACTCAAGGAATCAGTAAATAGATTTCAGCAGGTCTGGGATTTTAAAAAATATTTTGGTAACTGTATTTCAACGTAACTGATGTCATTTGTATTTTATTTTATGTATTTAAAAACATTAGGGCAGGTAGATGACTCAGTGGATAGAGTGTCAGACCTGAAATAGGGAAGATTCATCTTCCTGAATTCAAATCTGACCTCAGACACTTACTATGTATAAGTCACTTAACCTTGTTTGCCTCAATTTCCTCATCTACAAAATGAGCTGGAGAAGGAAATGGCAAATCACTGCAGTATCTATGCCCCACCCCCAAAAAAAACCAAATGAGGTCCCAAAGAATTGAAAACGACTGAACAACTGAATGACAACAAAATTAAAAGCATTATTCTGAGAAAAGGCCCAAAGGCTTCATCTATGGATTGCCAAAGGGGACAGGGTCACAAAAAGAATTTTAAAAAACCCTTATTTAGACCTGCATCATCCTATTTTACATTTACACAGTGCTTCACGTATCAGTCACAACCATTTACTGAACACCTGCTGAATACCAGGGAACATGCCTTACACTGAAGTACCAAAACAAAAATGAAATGGCTCCTGCTTTCAGGGAGTTTTCACACTCATTGGTAGAAAATTTGTGCCTATAGAAAAGCACCAGGATTTACATGCTATTAGTATTAGCATCTCCACAATAGATGAGAAAATGAAGACATATAGAGGTCAAGCGACTAGTCCCCCATAGTCATACAATTAATTAGTGTCTGAGGCAGGAATCAAACCCAGAGCTTTCTGAATACAACCCCAGCCCTCTGTCCCCTATGGCCCCCTGGATTCCTATTTCTAACCCAAGTCTTCTGACTTTTTCCAATAGATGATTTTGCCTTTTTCAATGTATTCTCTCTCTTTTTAACTCTTCCAGATTCACTCACAAGGCAGGCCCTTGAATTATTTGGGCTTGTTCTGCTGCCCTCCCAGATGTGGCCACCGCAGAAACCTGACTCAGATTCAGATCAAGAGTGTATGATCTCATCCTTTCTTTTGACAAACCCTGAGGAAAAAGTACGAGATCCACAAGAGAACCTGGCAGCTTTGTCAGATCAACAATGGCAACATGGAGTTGGCCCCACACATGGAATCTCAGTCATGATCACACCAGGACATTGAAAGGCCCATTTCTCCTACTTCTTAGTAGAGTAACTTTAGAAAAACCTTTTAAATTCTCAGCAGCTAGATGGTGCAGTGGATAGATCACTGGGCCTGAAGTCATGAGGACTTTGAGTTCAAATGCAGCATCAGACACTTCCTAGCTGTGTGACCTTGGGCAAGTGACTTAAATTTCTGTTTGCCTCAGTTTCCTAATCTGTAAAATAGGGATAATAATAGCACCTACCTCTCAGGGCTATTGTGAGGCTCAAATGAGATTTGATAGCTTAGTATGGTGCCTGGAACATTCTAAGTGTTACATAGATGTCAGTTATTATTATTACCTCCTTGGCCCATTTTCATCACCTGTAAAGGAAGTTGGACTAGGTTAGTGGTGTCAATCTTAAATAGAAATGAGAGCCACTAAATCACACACAAAAATCCCTGTGGACTTCATACTGACTTCACTTTAAAATGTAATATTATCTATGTTTTACTGAATTTATATTTATTTGGGCAAATATTTCCCAATTACATTTCAATATGGTTAGAACCACACTTGGGGCTGTTGTAGGCCACATGTGGACAGTCCACATGTCATCTGCTGCATATTTGACACCTCGGAACTAGAAGATCTTGAAAGTACCTTTTCACTCTAAATCCTGTGATCCCACGATGGTGCCACCCCCACTGCCCTCAGCAGGAAGTAACTGAAAAAAAGGCAAAGCCCATTAGCCCAAGCCTTAGCCTGCCCCGTTAGAGTCTGTCTACATCTCTCTCTTCTATTGAAATGAAGTGAAAAGTCTAGTCAATCAATCAATAAGCATTTTATTAAGGGTCTACTATGTACCAGGCACTGAGGCTAAGTACTGTGGATACAAAGACAAAAGCAAAATAGTCTTTGTCCTCAAAGAGCTTACATTCTAAAAGGGGGACAATATGTAGGTATATGAGAATGCTCAGAAGAGATTTAAAATGAACCCAAGGCATTGCAGAGAAGGCAGTGGAGAAGGCAAGGAGAACTGGCGAATGTGGGGAGAGGGTTGAGTCAAGAAAGATTTCATGTAAAAGGTAACACCTATGCTGTATCTTAAGGGTAACTGGAAATTCTAAGGGGAAAAAGTGAGGAGGGAGTGTGTCCTATCATCTTAGGAATGGCCTGGGCAAAGCCATAAAGACACAAGTTAGCCATCTGTTTTTTTCTAAATATACAAATGGTTGGTTTCACATAGTCACACCCATATGAACACCCCTGTGAGTATTTATATTTCTCTAACTCTGAAAGTGCATCTACATAATCACCAAATGGATTAGATCAATTCGATTTAAACAACCACTATACTTTGAGAAGGGAAGTATGATCAATCAAATTAGTAACAGAATGGAATTAACTGCTTGCCCAAATTCAGTCTTTTGTTGATTTAGTCATTCGACAAACATTTATTAGGCACCTACTATGTGCAAAGCACTGTAATAGAGATTAATAGAGATACAAAGTGGGGGCAGCTAGGTGGTGTAATGAATAGAGCAATGGCCCTGGAGTCAGGAAGATCTGAGTTCAAATCCAGCCTCAGACGTTTAACACTTACTAGACAGTGTCTGCCTTCCCCCCTCCAAAAAAGCGAGAGAGAGAGACAGACAGAAAGAGATAGAAAGAGAGAGACAGAGACAGACAGAGGCAGAGAGATACAAAGTTTATGTATGAAACAGTCTTACTGGAAGATGTAATACAAACACAGTCATATATTGGTATTGCTGATTTCTGGTAGCAAGATTGGCAAATTCCAGAAAGTTATAGGAAGTGGTAAAAGGGGGAAGAAAGGGGTAGGGATAGAGACTGGGAACCTCTGCACCTCTCAAGAAAAGAAATGATTTAACTCTCTCTAAATGAATGAATGAAACATTTATTAGGTACTTACTGTATTCAAAGCGCTGGACTAAGTGCTGGAGATACAAATAGGAAAAGTCTCTGTTTGCAAGGAGCCTCCGTTCTAATGGGAGAAACAATATATATGAAAGATGTCAGCTGTAAGGAGAAGGGACCCATGGTCCTCAGGCTGCAGCAGCAAAGCAGATGGCAGGGATTCTTCTTCAATGTTATGTCCACTGATAAAATTGTTATCAGTTTCTGATGTTGAACCAAAGTGCTTTGGGGACTTTGGGGACAAGAGCTTTCTTTTCTGGTTTTCAATAGCTGTGTTTGTAGCAGCTGCAGACGTTCCCAGGCCACCTCCCCACAGGGGCTGCTTGATGATGCTTGAGAGCACTGGACTGGAAGAACTATTCTTCCCAAAGCTCTGGGGTTCAGGTTTCTGGGCTGTCTCTATCTGCATCCACGGGGAGATGGTGGTGGTCCTCCTTACCTGGTGCATGCTGCCTCCTTTCTCTCCCTCATGGCACCCCCCCCCCACTTTGGCTAGGCTAGTATGCCTGCCCTCGTAGTGGCAATTGGCTGAGAATTAGTGAAGGGGACAGGAATAAGCATTTATTAAGAACCTATTATGTGCCAGGCATTTCACTAAGTGCTTTACAAATAGCATCTCATTCCATCTTCACAACAACCCAGGGATATAGATGCTCTTACTATTCCCATTTCACATTTGAGAAAACCAAGGTAAACAGGTTAAGTGACTGGTCCAAGGTCACACAGCTTAGTCTTGACTGAAGACAGATTTGAACTCAAGTCTTCCTGATTCCAGGTCCAGCACTCTATCCACTGCACCTCACCTAACTGATGGTGTTGGCTGACATTCCATAGAAGTTGCTTCTCCAATAATGGTTGTGAGGGTTAGGTTGGAACATACAGCATTAACTTCCTGGAGGGAGATGAGGGGGCAAAAAAAAAAAACAATATTTGAAGCCAATGAGAGGGAATTTATGAGTTACAGGAAAAAAAATAGTTGCTGTTTGTTGGAGTCTTTAAGGAAGGATTCCAGCCTATAAACTTGTGGGAAACCTGACATTTTCATGGAAGTGAACATTTCCAGACTTAGGCTCCAAGACTGGCAAGAAGGATTGTAGTTGGTAATAGTTTGACGGCCCATTTCAAACTGGCAGCTCATCGGATATCTTTAGCATTAAGAGCCAACGGTTCAGGGTATCTTTTTTCCTGAATGAACCAGATCTAAATATCATTCTCTGATAAACAGCACTCATAGAAACTGACCGACCAGTATGGTACGACAGTAGGAGTCCTGGGCTAGGGGGAGGCATTTTTAGCTTCTTTTGTGCCATGGACTCTGTGACAGTCTAGTGAAGTCTGTGGAGCCCTTCTCAGAAGAATGCTTTAAAATGCTTAAAATGAAGACAAGGGATTACAAAGGAAACCAATTATATTAAAATATAATTGTATATTTATATATACAAACTCATATGTATGTATTTACATACATGTATATGGGTGTGCACATATGTATGTGTTTAATAGAATGTGTATTACATACAATAACACAACATATGCCTTTATAATATAAACATATAATTGATAGATAAGTTATATACAATATAGACATATGTCATGTGTGTATTTTTATGCATACATATATATGTGTACACATGTGTGTGCATATACTATACTGTAATCACAGATTGCCACTAACTTTCAATTAAGCAAGATACTTCTTCTCTTTGGGCCTCATTTGCCCCTTTGTGAAAAGTTGGGTGAAACTAGTTTATCTTTAATATTCATCCCAGCTCCACCTTTCCATTCTTCCATGAATCTAACTTTGGGAATTCAGATCTAGTTTTGTGTTGTTGTTGTTGTTGTTGTTGTTGTTGTTGTTGTTGTCGTTGTTTAAAGTGGCACTTCTTGATGGACTAATGTAATTGTTCTGTAAACCAGGAAACCAAACCGACTCTCCAAAAGAATGTGCCCTCTGGTCCTGGTGTTGGATTAAATCAGAGAAAAATCAACTAATTATCTTCTGGTTATCAAACATCCTCCTTATTGGTGAAGTCTCCTCAAAACGGGGTTGAGAGTGGGGCCACAGGAAATTAATTTCATATGAGGAGAAAGTAGACAGCTGAAACAAACCTTTAAAAATTTAAGACCCCAAAAAGAAATTTTTTTCTGTTTATGCTGATTTGCACTAGGCAGCTAGAAAGTACAGTAGATAGATAGAACCCTTAGAATTGGGTTCAAATCCTGCCTTCACCTACTTTCTAGGTTCATTGCTCTTGGACACGTCATTTAACCTTTTTCAGCCTCAGTTTCCTCATCTGTTAAAAGGGGATAATAAGAGCACCCACCTCCTAGGGTTGCTGTAAGAACTAAAGGAGATAATATGTGTAAAGTACTTAGCAAAATTTAGAGCACTTTATAAAGAAAATGGCTATAACCAGGCCTCTTCTTGCAGGAAGCCTTTCCTGGAATCTCCCCAGTTAAGGCCTTCCCTCTGAGGCCTCTCCCAGCACTGAGTCTCTACCTTTCCACAGTATTTATCGGGTCACAGACCTAGAGCTCGAAGGAGGTTCAGCAGTCCACCTCCCATACTTGAAAATAATCTAACTGAGGCCCAGGGAGTAGGCCCAAGGTCACACAAGCAATGATAATCCTTGAACTCTTTCTCCTGAGCTTGTTTTCTTTCCCCCTGTGCTAGGCTGCATATTATGCCTATGTGTTTGTATCCTTTCTCTCCAACACAACGAACTCCTTAAACCCATGGACTATGCAAAGTCAAGGACTTAGCTTGACCGTTCCATTAGCACCCAGTATAGGACTGCACACACCACTGTGTTGTCCTAGAGGATGGGGAGACACATGGGCCTTTCCCTCACACAGAGGGCTGGGCCTTTGGGTTCTGGGCTCAGGCCCACTCACAGCTGGAGGTCAGGGCATTTGGAAACCTCATTACTGAAGCATTTTTGCTGTTTGAACCAGGAATTTGTCAAGCTATCAAAGATAAATTGATCCTGATTTCCCCACTGCCCCTGTTGAATTGAGCAAATTCCATTTATTGTCTTTGAGGACTGCTTGCCAGTAATTTCTTGCTCTGTGTTTTCCTCTTGAGAACTTTGACATAATCAGCTCCATCCTGCAGCTTCATAATCACATTGGCCTGCCCCTGCCTCTCTCCTCCTTTTCCTAGGGCATAATCTTTTTTTTTCTTTTTAACTGCATCCCAAAGGCCTTGAGGAAAAGATGTGCCTATCTCTTTGTGAAGTTCTCTTTCTATTAATAAAAATAACAATAATAACTAGCATTTATATAATGCTTTCTACATGCCAGGCACTGTGTTAAGTGCCTTACAAATATGATCTCATTTGATCCTCACCATAACCCCTAGAAGTGGGTGCTATTATTTTATAGATGAGAGAACTGAGGCAGAAAGAGGTCAAGTCATTTGCCAAGGGTCACATAGCTGGTGAGTATCTAAGCTAGAACTTTCTGACTGGCACTATCCTCTGCACTACCTATCAATGCCCTAAGCTTGTGTCTACATGTGCAGGAGAAATAGAGAACTTGGTGTAAATTGTCTGGATAATTGGCCTCTATTTCTCACATCACTGAGCACTGCAGACCCTAAATGGGTCAGTATTCTAACACTAAAGTTTGTTAACCTAGAGGGGAAAGAGAATTTCCAAACTATCAATCTATCAGTCAAACATGTAGAACAGATTGAACACACAATAGATATCTGTTTAAGGAAATAGAATTCTCAGTTGGACACCACTGAACTTCCTAGAAGGGATCTCCTCTGTAGTTTTA
This sequence comes from Gymnobelideus leadbeateri, assembly GCA_011680675.1. Classification (NCBI taxonomy): domain Eukaryota; kingdom Metazoa; phylum Chordata; class Mammalia; order Diprotodontia; family Petauridae; genus Gymnobelideus; species Gymnobelideus leadbeateri. Next base: position 705,648 of record WOXC01005212.1, on the reverse strand, counting down.
GTGCTCCCAAAGTGTCCAAGGAGCTAACACTGACTTTAATATTTCTAAACATCGCTAATATCATTAATGTATGTAGTCACCTCCCTCACCTCCATCAGGACAAATTACTCCATACACCTCTATATGACTCTGGGGGAAAAAAAACCTAGTGGAAACCTGTGGAGTGGAAAGAGCCACGTCTTAGGGTGTGGAAGGGGCAAGTCTGGAAAAGAGGCTATCTGTCTGATGCCAGAACAGCCATTCATCCCAGGGAAGACATCAATCAAACCAGGTATTTGGCAGCATGTGAACCCCAAAGAGGTTCCTGGAATTTTCACTTTTCAATTGGCATTTATGCCAATGGTCTCTGTTTGGTTCATCTAACCACAAACTGCTATGTAGGGCAAGTCAGCTTGGCAGTGGAAGCTGGCATAACAAGGTACACACCTACCAACCAATGAAAGGCCCCTTTACGAGATGCTCCGAACACTTGGAAGCCCCCACGGGTCTCTTTAGCTCTTCTCAGGCCCCAGCCTAGAGAACCAATATTCCCCAAGAGCATAGGAGGAAAGGGAAAGAGGGGAGGGGGGGAGAGAGGGAGAGAGAGAGAGAGAGAGAGAGAGAGAGAGAGAGAGAGAGCGCCAAACAGAGAGAAAAAGTAAGAGACAATGAGGCAGAGTCAGTCAGAGGAAGAGACGGAGACAGAGGAAGTCAAAGAGACCGAGGAGACAAAGATAGGGAAAGAGACAGAAAGACAAGAGAAGACAGAGACAGAGAAAGAGACAGAGAGACAAGGGACAACAGAGAGACAGAGGAAGAGCCAGAGAGACAGGCAGAACTTTCCTAACCCAGGTTTTATAACTTGGCTTCATTCAAAGACATCTGATTCTGTCATTCTCCACTCTGTAGGTTGCTGGATGTTGACAAAGCCAAACAGTTTCTGTGGTTGCGATTACTCTGCATCGTGGAACCATCTCCAATGTCTCATTAAGTGAAAAACATGTGAATACAACCACATACAATACCAGTCACACCCGCGCTGCACGGTGTCTCTGCCTGAAAGCAGATGTTATGGAATCCGCCCAAGTCAAATAAACAAAAGAAGATTACCTCCATAATGACCTAAAAATGAGCTATTTGTTCTCAAAGAGGGATCCCTAAATAACTGCTTCCCCCTTGAAATAAAGCTCAAACCAAAGGTTTACCTATACTACCTGGAACTAGGGCACCAGAACTGTCGAAATGGATTTGTTCACATTTATTATAATAACAAGATCGCACTTTAGCTACTGACTGGGTAATAGGATCCTCTCTCCCTTTTTTTCTTTTTTAGACTATGAAGTTTGTTTAAGATCAAATTATTTTAGCAAATTTTCAAGATGCTACAACTTATGGCATTTTCTAAACAGGGAAATTTTAAGGGTTGCGGATATCTGTTACTCCAAGGAGCAGGGCCCCTCCTCACTGTTGTCCCCCTGCTCTCCCCCACCTTGGCAGCACTGTAACTTCAGTTGTTTGTATCTTTGTTCCCCCAATATCTCGCCCGTAACCACTACCAGGGGCTAGGACTGGCTTCTTTCAGTGACATAAAACACTAAGCATATATGGGATATGATAGTAGAGGTCATGTAGCATGCAATGTTGGCCCACTTTTTCATAGAATTGACTGTTGAGCTAGTTAGATTAATGGGATCATATTATTTAAGTTGGAAAGATATAGAATATAATTTCCCATTTATAGCAGGGACTGTTTTGTTTTCATCTTGGCATATCTAATTGCTAGAACAGGGCTTTGCAAACAGTAGACACTTAATAGAGATTTATTGAATTGATTTGAAAAGACCTCAGAGAGCATATAGAGATAGTTTTTAACTTATTTTGTCCTTCAGGCAGTCAGACCCTTTCTCAGAATGATGTTTTTTTTTTTTTTAGTTAAATGACAAACTTTAGTTAGAGTCTAGTGAAATGCAAGATTTCATTTTTCCCATCCAAGTACAAAAACTTCCTCAAATCTACCCAAGGTCTTTAGATGTCTGTGAAGGTCACGTTAAGGATTCTGATCCACAGCAACCTCCTCATTTTATAGTTGAGGAAACTGTGGCCCTGAAAAGTGAAGAGTAGAGGCAAGGAGCCTGATTCCTCATCTAACTCTCTCTATCATTATAGAAACCATAAAAACATAGCTATGATTAGAGTGAAGAAGGAATAAATTACCAAATAATTGAATGAATTAATGAAAAAGGCATTTATTAGATTCTTACTGTTTGCCAAGCACTATACTAAGTGTTGGAGATCCAGAAAGCAAGATAATGTCTGCTCTTCAGGAGATCACATTCTAAAAAAAAAGACTATATGTGTGCATGTATGTATATATATATATATATATATATATATATATATAGTGTATGTGCATATATATGTATGTATATGTGTATGTAGTCTTCCTTTACTAGAAACTGATGCAAACATATGTGTGTATACATATAGATATACATATACACACACATATATATGCATGCACCTAGATGGTGTGGTGGATAGAGCACAGGTTGTGGAGTCAGGAAGACCTGAGTTCAAATCCCCCTCGGATTCATACTAGTTGTATATAACATTGTATCACTCAACCCTGTTTGCATCAGTTTCCTCTTCTGGAAAATGAACTGGAGAAGAAAATTGTAAATCACTCCAGTATCTTTGCCAAGAAAACCCCAAATGGGGTTATCAAGAGTCAGGCATGATTTAAACAATTGAACAGAAACAAATATGTGTGTGTGTGTGTGTGTGTGTGTGTGTGTGTGTTGGGGGGGGGGGAGTTCTACTGAAAATCATTTGGAAAGGCCCAGTAGGCCTTTAGGGTGTAGATAAATAGACTTGTTTTCTAGACCAGTGGTGTCAAACTCAAGTAGAAACACTTACCACTAATCTGTATATAAGGATCCCTGTGGTCTGCATATCAACTTAGCTTTAAATTTTAATATTATATACATTTCATCATACTTTTATTTATTTTATTAAAAATTTCCCAATTATATTTTGGTCTTGTTCGGCCATACTCAGTAGGGTTACAGTCCCTTGTGGGTTGTGTATTTGACACCTCTGATGCAGACATTGTCAGAAACAGGCTGCCCAGGGATGCAGTGCTTACCCTGTAAGCCTGAGCCAGGTCAGCCCATCTTTGGGAGTGTTCTTCCATGCTGGTAATTCTCTTCTCCTTGCAGCCTGGGAGTCTGAATGGAGCAGAGGGTCCTTCTCACTTAGGTTTCTGCTTCTTCTCCCCCACTCCCCAGTTGTGTTTGCAAATGAAGCCCTGTTAAGATTTATCCCCTTGGCTTTGGCCCAAAGTTCCAATCTATCATGACCATTTTGTCATCCAGCATGAGTGATCCCACTTTCTGGCATCTACAGCTTTGATGCTCGTGCCATCCATGTTCTCATCTAAGCCAGTAATAAAACGTGTTGAACAGAACAGAGGCAAGTTAGAGTTCTGTGGCACAGCACCAGAAAGCTTCATCCAGGTTGACATTGAAAAATTAATCAACACCCTTCATATGCTTATTCAAAAAATCTTAGCCATAGTGAACATCATATCCATAAGGATTTCATGAGAGACTTGGTCTCTCTTTCTGAAATAATACATAATAGATAGGACATTCCCTTGATAGATCACTCTAGGAGGTCTATTAATAACCTATTGGACTGTAAGCCCCATGAAGGCAGAGACTTTTTTAATCTTTGTATCCACAATGTCTTAATATTTGGTACTCAATAAAGGTTGATTAAATTGAATTAAATTAGAAAGGATACAATACTAGTTTTGAATGACATTTTCCCTGAGTCCGTGAGAGTTGTCAGATTACCTATTTCTTTTCTAAATAATCATAGATCATCTGTTTAATTAACTATTGTAGAAAAAAGATTCTATTACAGAACTTTTTTAGGGATCAATGTCAAGCTTTCTCGTCTCCAGATGCTAGAAACTGCCTCTGAAAAGTCAGGATATTTGCTCAGCTCCCTTTAGCACTACTGACACTCCATAATATCTCAAAAAATTACAATCATTAAGAAACTGCACTAGAAAAGAATCCTAGGTTGAGAAGCAAAGGACCTGAGTCAAATTTTGGCTCTGTTATTTATACTGGCTAGGTGACCTTGAGCAAGTCACTTAAATCTCTGGTCCTTATCCTCATGTAAAAAATGAAAGGGTTGGGGCAGCTAGGTGGTGCAGTGAGTAGAGCGTCGGCCGTGGAGTCAGAAGGCCCTGAGTTCAGATCTGGACTTCACACACAAAAACAAAAACCTACCTGCGTGACCTTGGGCAAGTTACTTAACCCCAATGGCCCTCCAAAAAGCAAAAAAAAAAATGAAGGGGTAACTACATGATCTCTAAGATACCATACATCTCAATAGCTTATGGTTCTATAATCACATCTACTCATTCTTTCATCATACATCTGGAAAGACAGTGTTACATAGCAGATAGAACACTGGAACTGCAGTTAGGGACACCCAAAGTTTTCATCCTGGCTCAAATATTTACCAGTTGCTTTACCCTAAGAAAATGACCCAGATTTTCTAAACCTACTCTCTCATAAGTAAAATGAAAATAATAATAGCAAAAAAGGTCAAATGAGATCACTTAAGTAAAGCAGTTTGCAAACCTTAAAGTGTTATAAATGTCAGCTATTATCTGATCCCGGAGATTCAAACACTTTTACTATGGATAGATGCTCTATTACTATTCTATCTGCAACTCCTTCTTTGTAATGTTTGGTTTAAACATGACTTTCTGAAAATTAATTTCCTCACTTAGAATATGGAAGCAAAATAGGAGTTGAATAGTTCTGCTTTTTCTCTATCAATTACTAACATTTACACCATCATTCCTAAGTAGTAGGTCCATCCTTCCCTTGTTCTTACTCTGAACATAGATTAAAAATTAACTTTGCTATGTTTAACAATTTTTTTCAAAACTCAGATCATTCTGGGATACAGACTAATGCTATTCTTATGACTCCATTAAATTAGTTTATCCTAGCCATATGTCATCCCTTTCATAATTCTTATGTTTTTCTTAATCTGAACTCATCAGAGAGCTTCCTATGTAGCCCCATTATATTCTTAATCTACTTTCCTTTTATCTTCTTCATCAGGATTATTCAATATTGTATCATCAGATACACTTTTTAGTCCTCTTGAGCCTTCATAAATAATGCACCCAAAGTCTTGGGAGATTACCGCTAGCCCTCTTAGTGTTTTTAGATCACTCCTGTAACACTTGGGCCGTCCATGGGTCATCTTCCTTTTTCTTTACTCGACTGACCCACTTCCTTTTCTAATTGCACATGTCCTTGTTGTTTACATGCCTCCTTACATGCAAAGCATCATGGATAACACTTTGCAGCATCTTTATACCTACTATGACTCTTTCCATTGATTTTTGAGATATGTATAATATTATTAATTCAGGGATCCCCTTGTCTTATGACAGGCAATCACAGAACATCACTGGGAGAATATTGGTATGAAACTGATAGGTTTTTGCATTAGTGAGTCACTTGGAAACTTAAGGACCTGGATTCTTGAAAACTCTGCCAGTGGCACACAAGCACTGATAAGTTTTCTGTAGTTAATGGAAACTTTAAAAGACTCAGTCTTTAGGAAGTACTAGATACTTATTTCAGAGACAAAAAGATAGCAAAAGATTGACAGTCACCTTCCCAGTCCTCATCAAGTGTGGATGAGAGGAGTCTAACGCAGCAAAAGAACTGTTGGCCAAGGAAAAGAGATTAGAATTATTCTAGAATTATTCTACTTGTCCTCAGAGAGCAGAACTAAAAACCATGGGTGGAACTGGCAAAGAAGCAAATTTGACTCCATATTAAGAATAATTTCCTAATAATTAGAACTGTCCAAAAGTTGAATGAACAGCCTTGGGAGGTGGTGAGTTGCCTCTCAGGTCTTCAAACAGAGGCCAGATTTCTCTTTCTTGGCTATAATATGGTGGGGATTCCTGTGGGGTTAAGATTGGAGCACATAGCAGCTAAGGTCTCTTCCAACTATAACATTTGATGATTCTGTCATTTTGCCCAGAATCCTCTAATCCTATATTGGTAACATATAGGCCTTCAGGAAATTATTATGCTACCTGTTTGTCCTAGACAAATGAGGGTTAATTAACAAAGAATAGTGATGTGAAGCCAGTTTTATTCAGGGTCAGCCACAGTGCTGGGAAGATCACCAGTATGAGACCTGGGTGAGGAGATGGACGGTTGACTCAGTGTTGCTAGGTTGGGGATTTTGTTTATCTTTCTTTCTTTAACCATCACACGCCAGCACATTTTCTGAGACAGCTACCCCTGCTGAGTGCTACCTCCCCCATTTCATTCTAACCTTTTAATGAAAAATAAACCTCTAGCCAGGTCCATTAGGCCAGTTCATTAAATTAACTGTTGTTTTCATTGGAGCTTCTGAGAGGTCACTGCCTACAGCTGGGGAGGATGTATTTCTTACAACATGCCTGGCCTGGCTGGGCACTGCCTAAATGATCTGTGCCCATTCCCTCCAATGAACCCCATCCTTCTCATCCTGTCCAGGACATCTATTTCAAGCATGGGATAGACTGATAAACTCTACTAGATCCAGACATGAACACTAAACTTCCATAGAACCATAGACTCATAGAAATATGAAGATCCTCAAGAATCTAGTCCAACCCTTATGCAAATCATGAATTCTACCCACTATGTCCCTAAGGAGTGGTCACCTAACCTCTGCTTGAAAACCGCAGGTAGGTATAACTGAGAAAGCTGTGTGTGTGTGTGTGTGTGTGTGGGTGGGTGCTGGGGGGAGGGGGGAGGGGCCAGGGAGGGGTTCTGAGCTGAAATCTGTGTCAGTATAACTTCTATCCATCACTGAGTTCTGCCCAAATAGGGACTTGCCCTCAGAGGCCAAGCATGACAGGTGAAATCTCTCTTCCATATAATGACCCTTCAAATATGTAAAGGATTACATATGGCCTGAGGCATAACCATTATCCAAATAGCCCCAGCAAAAACTCAGCGACCCAGAGGCTGAGTACTCTACAGACCAGATTGTTCTTTGCATACTAACACAGAGTTGGGATAGTAGCCTCATCTTTAATTATGGCTAATTCTTCCAAAAGAAACCAAAGGATTCCAAGATTCAGGGAAGTCTCTATTGAAGATATATCAGTCACCTAAACTAAACCCACTAAGTTTACAGAATGTACCTTTTTTTTAAAATCGATGACTGTTTGTTAGGATTAAGTCTGCTTGAGTAAAGAGGAAATGGAAAGGAAGCTAGATGCAGACTTGGAGACAGACTCTATCATAGATGTGTATGTAGCCCTCACCCCCTACCCCCAGTATATGCTGCCTATCCTATATTTAATAAAGGGAACCCATCCTAAAGATCTTCTAAGAGACCAAATAATTCTAACATGAGCCATTTAGATCCCAGTTGTGAATTGGTCATTATTTTAACTAATTTTAAAATTCTCTCTGCTTTCTTTCAGGCCCTGCCTTTTCATTTTCTAGGCTAGGTACACAGTGCACAGCTGATGGTATAGAAAGCAGTTTGTCCCTTGGCTCTAGGCAAGGGATGAGAACTGGGAGACATCACTAAATGTTTGAAGAAGTGTGTTATCTAAGCAGCACCCCTCCCCCCAACCCCAACCCTTCATCCCCTCTTTGGATAATCTTTCTTACACATATATGTGGGTAAGTCACTCCTTAGCTGAAAAATCTCTAGTGGTTCCCTACTGTCTCCTGATTAAGTTCAGATTTCTTTACTAGGCATCCAAGTCCTCCCATCATTTGGCACCTTTCCAGCCCTTCCACAAACTCTGTGCTATAAACAATCATAAATACTCTTTGGCCCTTGGAAAATACCCTGGACACTTCTGCCCTTTGCCTTCATTCATGCAGTTCTAGCCCATCTCCATCCCAACATCTACAGGCAGTATGCACAAAGGAATCCATGGAAAACCAAATACTCTGACAGTGTCAGCAAGAGAGGACTTTGCAAAGAGATGCTCTCAGAGGCAGCTAGGAACAGAATATGTAAACCCTTCCAGAATCCTTGGCCTGACATCACAAAGACAAAACAGCCAATCCAGAGACCAGTATGCTATAGGCATGCCACATGACCTTGGGCATATCACTTCCCATTTCAGCCTCAGTTTCCTCCTCTTTAAATTTTGAAGGGGTCAGACTAAAGGTTCTCAATGGTCTCTTTTTTCTGAAATGATATGTTCTAAGATCTTACATAGTTTTAATATTCTGGGATTCCAGAATTCCTCAAAAGCCTGAACTTTGCATGGTTCATTTTCTTCTACAAACTACATGTTCTGCTCTAATAACAAAAATTATAAAAATAGCTGGATCTCACTCTCCCAGAATCACTCAGATTATAGGAGCTAGGCTGATAATTTTAAGGTCATAGACTAAGAGGGTTGTCTTTTCAAAGACCCCAGTGATAAATCCTTCTCAGGCTCCATGTCTCTTTCTGTCTCTCGGTCTTTGTGTGTGTGTGTGTGTGTGTGTGTGTGTGTGTGTGTGTATCTCTCTCTGTCTCTGTCTCTCTCTCTCTTTGTCTCTCTCTGTGTCTCTCTCTCTTTCTCTCTATCTATGTCTCTCTGTGTCTCTGTCTCTCTCTCTCTGTCTCTCTCTCTCTGTCTCTCTCTCTCTCTCTCTCTCTCTGTCTGTCTGTCCCTTCTAAAGTGAGAACTAACAGCCATCCTTGGCTACCACCTAGGCTAGCCTATGAGTCTTCAGTACTCTGATCACTTCTGATCACTGAGAGTTTACCCCCAAGTATACATAGCAGCACTTTTTGTGACAGAAAGAACCCAAAACAAGTAGATGTCCATTGATTGGGCCATGGTTAAATAAATTTGTGGTTCATGAGTATGATGGAAAATTACTACACCATAAAAACAGTAAGTACAATAAATACAGATAGAACAAGGGCCAACCCCTGGAGCACATTTAGTCTTGCTTGTCCTCATTCCAGGAAACCACATGGAAGCTTTGGGGCCTATTTCTCAACAGCTAGATATTGCTGGCCATGGTGGCACAGCTCTAAAATTTTGGTATGATGTGGCAAAACTCAAATGGTCCTTTGGTTCTCCCCAGTCCCATGACATTGGCAGGGGATTGAAGCATTGCATCAGTTAAAAGAAGAGATTACTCCCATTCTAGGTCCTTCTTCCTTTGATTCTCTAGGTAGCAATGTGTCAACTCTAAAATCTTTGGTAAGTTTTGGGAATAAGCTGACCCTCTCTACCTCAGCATCATAGAAATCTTTCCAACATAGCATTGGCTGCCATTTCCACTTTTATATCTGTTCTTTTCTCATCTTAGGTAAACAAGTATCTCTTTCAAGTTGGATGTGTCCAGGATTGGAAGCAACCATTTCCAACTCAAGAGGCTCAGAAGTCCTGAATCCCATTAGATTGGAGTAAAATGTCCTTTGGGTGATTCTCTAACTACTTCAGTACTCCAGGGGAGGATTGGCACAAGCCTGGCTGGTTTGCCAGTAGAAATGTATTGGTAGTTATTTTGACAGTACAGTGTGGAGGTGAAATGTAAAATGCCTAATTAACAGTCCTGACATATGTTTTATGTTCTGGTGAGGTTTAATATCATCCTCCCAGCAGAATGGAACAGTAGCTGCTGAATTCTGTTTTAAGTGGTTCTGTTAATGAGCACCATGATTCTTTTATGTTTAGCATTTCTTTTGTGTGTAGAAACAAATTGCCTGTCCCAAGCTTGATTCCTATTGTGCATTGAGTCCCTACTATACTCCCCCCTTTTGGGGGAAACCCCAAATATGACCTATAACCTAAGGTATAAGTAAAATTGTCCCAGTGCATGAAGATCAGAGGTCAATAAACCAAAGTTTAAGAGAACAAGGAATCTAACCCTCCTCTTGTTATAGGTTAGGCTCCCCAGATTTGAACCTGGTCCAAAATGCATACTTGAATACAGAACATGAAGTGAGAGCCATTCCTTGACCCCTGTGGGCCCACTAACAATTTTCAGGGTTAGAAAGAGAACTATGGAGGGGCGGAGCCAAGATGGCGGAGTAGAAACAGCTCGTCCAAGCCACTATGCCCCCAGATTCCCCCCAAACTATGTAAAAGGGGACTCTGAACAACTTCTGGAGGCCCAGCACCCACAGAACGACACAGAGAAGCTAACCTCCCGCTGAGGACAGCCCAGCACCCTGCAGGAAGGACCAGCGCAGTGGTCTGGGAGCCGGCAGCGCGCAGAGCGCAGGAGCCAAGCCGAGCCCAGGTCCACTTGAGCCGAGGTTTTAGCCCCAGGGCGGCAGGGCCAGCAGCCAGCTGGAGGAACCCCAGAACACCAGGAGCTGTGGCGACTCCAGGATTATCAACATAGACATTCCTAGGACAAAGTAAGAGGTTGGTGTCCTATGGACTTTGGGACTGGTATTTAGGGAATGTGTCGGCTCCCTCCCCTGGGGGCTAGAAGCCACTGAGGACAAACGCCATTTTGTAGTTTTCAGAGGCAGCTCCTGCTCCCAGCCTGCAAATTTGTAGGGAGATCCAGCGATCAGTCTTGGGGGGTAATCGCTCTTGCTTTAGCCTCCCTGGATCTGGATTGTGATCTAGGGTGGAAGTCGTGGGTGGGTTTACAGCTTGCCAGAAACGGAAGTTGCCCCCCACACGTTCGGGACGAAAATTCCTCTATCTGGCCTTAAAGCCATAGTGTGGCAACAAGCCCAAAAGTCAAGTAATTAAGTGGCAACATGCCAAGGCAAAGGAAACAGAAAAATGCAACCCTAGACTCCTATTTTGGGGGCATAGAGCGGGAAAAGGACTGTGAGGTCAGAAGTCCTGCTCCAAAAGCCCCAGGGGAAAACATGAGCGGGTTGCAGGCCATAGAGGACCTTAAGAAGGACTTTAAAAATCAAATAAGAGAAGTGGAGGAAAAATTGGAAGAGAAATGAGAAGGATGCAGGAAAAGTATGAAATGAGGGTCAACAGCCTGACTGAGGAAAACAACACCTTAAAAAATAGACTAACTCAAATGGCAAAGGAGGCCCAAAGGGCAATGAGGAGAAGAATGCCTTAAAAAGTCGAATTTGCCAGATGGAAAAAGAATCTCAAAAGTTCACTGAGGAGATTCATTCCTTCAGAGTTAGACTGGAGCAAATGGAAGCTAATAACTTTATGAGAAATCAAGATGCTGTTAAGCAGATACAAACAAATGAAAGATTAGAAGGTAATGTGAAATATCTCATGGGAAAAACCACTGACCTGGAAAATAGATCCAGGAGAGACAATTTAAAAATTATTGGACTACCTGAAAGCCATGATCAAAGAAAGAACCTAGAAATCACCTTCAAGAAATTCTCAAGGAAAATTGCCCTGATGTTTTAGATCCAGAGGGCAACATAGAGGTTGAAAGAATCCACAGATCACCTCCTGAAAAAGATCCCAAAAAGAAAACTCCCAGGAATATTATAGCCAGGTTCCAGAATCCCCAGATCAAGGAGAAAATACTACAAGCAGCCAGGAAGAAACAATTTCAATATTGTGGAAACACAATCAGAATAGCCCAGGACCTGGCAGCTTCTACACTGAGGGATCGAAGGGCATGGAATATATTCCAGAGGGCAAAAGAACTGGGAATGAACCCAAGGGTCACCTACCCAGCAAAACTGAGTATTTTGTTTCAGGGAAAATATGGTCATTCAGTGGAATAGAGGACTTTCAAGCATTCTTGAGGAAAAAACCAGAATTGAATAGAAAATTTGACATCCAGACACAAGAAGCAAGAGATGCCTGAGAAGGTAATCAGGGAAAAGAAATCAAAAGGAACTTATCAAGTTGAACTATTTACATTCCTATATGGAAAAGCAATAACTGTGACTGAGGAAACCTTTCTCAGTATGAGAATAATGGAAGAAGGGTGTGTGGTCATATGAATACATATGTGAATGTGTGTGTATATGGTTACAGTTATATATGGATAGAGGGCATAGGTTGAATTTGTTGGGAAGGGAGAATACTCAAGGGATGAAATTATGAGGTGAGAGAGGAAAGTAGCAAGAGGAGATGGGGAGAGATAGGGTAGGGTAAACTATCCCATGTAGAAGAAGCAAGGGGTAGTGGTTGCAAAGGAGGGGGAGAATAAGGAAGGCTAAAAAGGCAAAACCACATTCTCATTGAATTTGGTTCAGGGAGAGAATGACATACATACTAAATGGGATATCTCGACCTACAGCAGAATAGGGGGAAGGGGGATGAGAGGAGGGATGATGGATGGGAGGCATCCTTGGGGGGAGGGGAGGTTGGAAGTACCCACTATAGAAGAGGGACAGGATCATGTAGGGAATGGACCAGGTGGGGGGTGGGATGAGTGGGAGGGAATTATAAGCAGCCTTGTACAATATATCTACTATGATAACATTTTGCATAGCTAGACATGTTCAACATATACTGAATTACTTATCTCCCAAGAGGGAATGTGTGACAAGGGAGGAAGGAAATGGATCTGAAATTCGAGGTCGTAACATTAAATGTTCCAAATATATATAAATACTATTATTAATACTCTTTTGCTTGTAATAGGGAGATAAGATGTGCAGGCATTGGGACACAAAGATTCACCTTCCTCTAATGGAAAAGTCGATGGGGGTATGGAAGAAGGTATGGGAGAGAGCAGATTGGAGGAAGTGATATCTTGTGGGACTACTATTCTGGGAGGTTGGGTAGGGGAATAATGGGGGGAAAATGATTGTAACTCAAAATCTGGCAGAAATGAATGATGTAAAACAGATCTTAATAAAGCATTTGTTTAAAAAAAAAAGAAAGAGAACTATGGTTTATAGTGAGTTGATGTTGGTGAAGTGAGCGGATCCAGGAAAACAATATACCCAATTACTACAACAATATAAAGAGAAAGAACAATGACAAAACAAATAAAACTGAATGCTTCAAATGACCAAGCTTACCCTCCCCTCAAAGAGGTCTTGCAGAGGTAAGGGACGATGAACGTGGAATGCTTCATAGCAAGTCAGACTTTTTTGATATGTTGGTTGGTTTTGCCAAATCTTTTTGTCCTTTTTTATCCCCTTTCCTTAAGGGATAGCTCTTTGAGAAGAGAAAAGGGTAGAAATATACACTGGGAAATAGAGGCAATATAAAAAATATAGACAGAAATATTTTGTTAAAAGAAATAGGTTTTATGCTAATAGCATTATCATTGGATATTAAAATGAGATATCCTGGAAGATCATACAAGGCCCATGTAACCTGTACATTTAATTTTCTTACTTCAGTATGGGAAGAGGTCCATGTGGACCTCTCAGTGTAGGAACACCCTGTTCCATCACAGATAGCAGTCTGCTAGTGACTTGGTAAGTCTTAGAAAGCTATCTGGTAAGTCAAAGAACTGAGTTTGCAAATTAGGTTCTATTACTCCCACATGTTCCCACAGTGGCTGATACTGGCCCTGGGGGTGCTAGAATGATGGGGGTGATAGTAAGTTGGGGTGCAATTGAGTGGATATTAAATAAAAATGAGGGGGTAGTGGAAGCATAAAGAAAGAAGAGAATTTTGAAAAACTGTTCATACATGTTTCATCTGTTGTATAACAGAGTTAAAGTCAGAATGATTACATTATTTTCCAAAATAAACTCACAAAATGCAAGTTATAACCAATTATTCATCAAGTCTGCTGACAGTCTTAACAAGCAAGTTTTGGTGGGTGAGGGTGTCATGGGGAAGTCCAGCATGCACCGCAGGAATATGTGTATATAATGGCTTGTTTACAATATGATATTATATGATTACATGGTGCAATATTGCATCATCAAAATTTCAATGTAGGAAAAAAAAATCACAAATTTCAATAAATTATTAAATTTAAGATGCGTAATTTTTTTTTAAAATTTATACTTTTTGGAAATGATGTGATGCAAATTAAAAAAAAAACATTAAAGGGTTAAAGAAAGTAGACTTCTGGGGGGGTGCAATATTTTTTTAAAGGGGGCAGGAGACCAAATAAGTTTGGGAACCTCTCCTCTAGACCCAGTGCTCTTTCCACTATCCTACACAGTCAAAGGCCTCCCACCAGGTTGGGCTCTGTTCTCCATTAAGCTTCTTTCACATCAGGATGCTTGTGCAGCTCAAGCCCCCACTCTTACCCCTAACTTTTAAGATAATTAACAGATTTCTCCAGGGGCCAAGTATAGATAGCCTGACCTGGAATCAAGACAAATTCAAATCCTGCTCCTTGCACATATGGGTTGTATGACCCCAGGAACGTTTTAAGAATGTTTAGTTGCATAGCAGCTATGGCTCTGTGGTTCTCTACACCTATAAAATCACAGCAGGTCCAAAACAAAAAGAAAAAGAGGGGTCTTGGGTAAAGCGATGGGTTTGGGGTAAGGAAAAGAAGAAGGCCATATTCTTTTCTCTCCTGGCTCTGTTCTCTTCACCCTGAGGGAAATGTCAGAGCAATGCCAACCCCATAACTAGCTAATTGATCTCTTACCACCAAGTATAAGCAATATTGCCCTATCTGGGGGTCAGGATGGATGGTGGTTGCTTGGCCATCACTGGTCCTGCTCCTGCCCCACACACCCCCACGGTAAGTGCTGCTGTAATAAAGACACTTTGCCCCATCTTGGCCTCCCAGTTCAATTTGCTCCCATTACCCCCCAGGGTATCTCTCACAGGCAGGCTTCCTAACCTAACTCCGTTTTACAGATGGTGAACCCAAGGTACAATAGGGTACTGGCAGCAAGTCTCCTGGCAGGGCAGGACCCGGTGAGTCAACAGGGTTGGAAACCCCAGTATTGCCCCGTTGACCCGTGGGAGCGGCTTCCCTCTGGGGGCAAAGGCCAATGATCAGCTTGCATTGAGCTTTTCAGGAAAGAGCCACCTGAGGGAATAAACAGGTAAAGGAGGACAGTTGAGCAAGTCCGCCCAACTCCCAGCCCTCTGCTCAACCGTAGAAAGAACACTGACGGTTGAGGGTCAAGGCAAGTCAGGAGCTGGCATTCCACAGCCCCTCCCATCAGTCTTTTTACAGTCTACAGTCACTCAGACTCATGCTTCCATTCCCTCACTGGTGCTCTGAGGTCCTTCAGTGTCATAGGCCCAGAATAGTTAGAAGTCAGTCTTCCTTCTGGTTCATGCTATGCTGAGTGTAAGTATTTGATAATTATAAATATTTGATAATTATAACAGTAACTCCCATTTCTATAGCATTTACAATTCTATAGCATATAATTCTAAAGCATTTACAATTGTAGCATTCCTCACAACCCTGAGAAGTAGACAAGTGAAATAAGTTTTATGCCCATTTTACAGATGAGGAAACTGAGACTTGAGAGGGATTAAGAGATTTGCCCATAGCCAGTAAGTATAAGAGTTGAGATTTGAATTTAGTTCACCTGACTGTAAGACCTATATTTTGTTGTTGTTTTGCCTGTATTATAGCTGAATGCTTTAATCAATAATCACTGATGATGATATTGACAAGAAAATCTAAATGATCGCCAGAACAGACCATAAAAGCTATGTTTTTGTAATGCTCCAACAGCAACACCCACCTCAAAAGCCTCTATCTTCACAATAATTAGTACAGGTGGGACCCCTAGGGACCTAATGATTACCACAGCTGCTAACATCACTCCCTCTTTGCCTTTTGCAAGGATTGAGTATGGCATCTCTTCCACTTTCCTGTCAAATTCTTCCACTCAATCTAGCCACATGATTTCCTAAACTCATTGGAATAAGTGTCTTACACTCCAAGGTTCGGAGATTGTAGACAATTCTGGCACCTAGTGCATGGATGCAGGATCATTCTTTCACCTGCATTGGATCAGGCAAATACATGCCCTGGTTATGCCTATACAATCCTCTTAATTTTTTCAGTATAGATAATAACACATATTTCTTTCAAGAACTTTCATATATACAAAGCACTTTTCTTACAGTAACTTGGTGGCATGAAAGATTTTATACCCATTTTATAAACAAGGAAATTAAGGTTCAGAGAAAGTGAGGTTACACGGCTAATAAATGTCAGAGCCAAGATTTGAACTCAGATCTCTTCCAATTCCAAGTCCAACATACTTTCCACTATGTTATGCCTCTGTTTAATTAATCAGATAAAGCAAAAAAAAGAGAAAAATATATAAAAATCCACTTTAGGACTTCTGTGGTTCATCTGTTATGATCTCAGTAAATAAATGACAGATCTCTCCTTCATTTTGTGCTATGGAGATGTGGCCTCTACATGCCCTTTGGGATTCAAGCTGGCAGGTCAGGGCACCATTGGTTATCATTGTAGTAATTAGCTGAGAGGTATCTGGGTTCATATGAATCTTACCTTGAGAGACTTTAGGGAGTGGGTTGAGCTGCCACTTGGTCCCTGGTTCAGGCACAGCAGATTTAGTAGCTTCCAGGAGAGCCCCAGGCAGAGCTTCCTAGGCAGTGGAAGCATGCAAGGATCAGACTGGAGATGTTTAGTCTGGAGAGAAGACATTAGGGGTGAGGGGGGCATCATCACTATGTTCAACTATTTGAAGGCTTGTCATATGGAAGAGGGATTAGGCTTGTTGTGCCTGGCCCCAGAGGCAGAACCAGGAGCAGTGAGTGAAAGTTGCTGAGAGATAGATTTCAGTTCAATCAATGGAAAAATTTCCTAACCATTAGAGCTCTCCAAAAGTTAAAGGGGCTGCCTAGAAAGATGGCGGGTTCTTCAGTTCTGCAAGCCTACAAAGGCATGGATGACTTCTGGGGTAGCAAGGTTGTAAAAGTATTCCTGTTCAGGTATTAGTTGCAAGTGAGACCTCTGAGTCCCCTTCCAGCTCAGGGAATATGTGATTCTATGATTTGATGATGTTGTTCAAACAAAAGAGACAGTAGCCCAGACACTTCTTTCTTTTTTCTTCCCCCATGATGAACTCATTAGAGCTTGTGGAGACATGTGAATAAGGCAGGGCTGCCCCAGCCCCAGCCCCAGTCTCAGCCAAAGAGTTTCCCAAGTTGGGGTGGAGCATGGAAAGGAGGAAGCCGAGCTGGCTGAATGCCCTATGGAGCTACAGTCCGGGGCCTCCCGAGCTATTCTTTCCATGGCTACCATAACCAATGCCCCATGGATGGGTCTGATGGTAGCTATGCATACATGGACACAGCATTTTTACTCATATCCCCATGTACTGTGCCAAAATCATTCACATGCTAATACTCATAGATATATAGACACACATGCATGCACTAACACAATCACGGAGGGAAAAAAGAAGAGGAGGGAGAAAGGGAAGATGGGTGATAAAAGAGGAAAGAAGGATAAAGCAGAGAATAGGAGAGGGGAGGAAATGAGACAGTATGGAGGAGGAAAAAATGAAAAAGAAGAAATAAAGAGAAGGCAGATGAACAAGAGAGAATAAAAGTAACAATAACAGGAGTCAATATTTTACATCATTCTTTAAAGTTTGTAAAGTACTCTTATATACAGTATCTCATTTGATATTTAGAACAACCTATGGAATTTTAAAGGAGAGGAAACAAATTCAGAAAAACTGTGACTTTCCCAGGGTGATATAACTAGTAAGTGTCAAAAATGGAAGAAAGGAAGCAAAAAAGGCCCTTTTTTAAGAGTTAAAAGAATTGTTTTAAGATATAATTGGGGACGGCTAGGTGGTGCAGTGAATAGAGCCTAGTCAAGAGGACCTGAGTTCAAATTTGGCCTCAGACACTTAACACTTACTGACCTTGGGCAAGTTACTTAAGCCCAATTGCCCCTCAAAAAAATATATAAATATAATTGGGGAATAAAATATTATTTGAAAAAAAATGGTGAACCCACCCGTTTAGTAATCCTCCTGGAACATTGATCAATTTTACGCATAGATACTATGCTCAAAAATCTTCCCTGGCTCCCTATTACTGTTATGGGAATGGGAATTTAAGATCTTCCCTGTCCCTAGGCCCTTTGATAGGCTTAAGTGCACCTGGAGCCTGTGGCAGGAGGCCTCATTTTCAGGAATGCCCACACCTTGGTGCTTTGTGATTGGGCAGTGGGTCAAGAGAGTTGTGACATTCTCTGAGCCAGGAGAAGGCTATATATACTCTAATGTGAGGCTTTGTTTTGGGGCTCACTTTGAGAAGTGTTGTGTGATTTGATCAGATGAGACTCTGAACAGCCATCAAGCCCCCCAGCTTTGAAAACCCAGATGTTGATGCTTCCCTCTCTAGTAACTGACTAGGTATGGATGTAATGGTCAGACAGTTGGAGGCCTGTCTGCTGATACATTTCTCTGTATTTGTTGTCTGCCTCTGTATACCTCTGTATTCTCTGAAGTTTGGGGTGCTGATCTTTTTTCCCTGAACTAGATAAATGACATGTGTTTGATTAAAGTAAGCTTGTTAACCCATTTTGAGTTGCTTTCCTTTAGAAAAGCAGATCTAAGAACCTGTGTTGGCAGCCACCCTGGGGACACTGGGGTGCTTGCTGCAACAATTACATCCAGAATAAAGTGTGAATTTCTCTGCCTGGATCAAAGTCCCCCACAATCTGACAATACCTCACCTAATCTACCTAGTCAGACCCCTCTGGCAGCAAGGTCACATGGTGGATAGAGGGCTGGAGGTGGAGTCAGGAAGATGTCAGTTCAAATCTGACCCAGATAACTCCTAGCTATGTGACTGTGAATAAGTCACCTCACATCTATCTACCTCAGATCTCCTCATTTGCATAAAAGAAGAATAATGATAGTAGCTACTTTCCCTGAGTTGTAAGGATCAAGTGAGATAATATTTGTAAAGCCCTTTGCAAATCTTAAAGTGCTATGTAAATGTTAACTGTTTTGTTTATTTCATTCATCTCTATACATTCTTCACTCCAGCCAAACTAAACTATTCTGTCTCTGTCTATTGTCCCCAACCCTAAACACAGCACTCTCTATACCCTACCTTCTCTCCTTACCTAGTCTCCTAAAGTCTGCTGCGTATTTTAAAGGCTACCCCAGTCCATCACAGCCATTTTTGCATTTAAATTCTAGTATACTAAAGGAGATTTAATCCATGATACAAGTGCCCACTGGCAAAGAACATGTATCAGAGCATGGGTAGCAAGGAAAGGATAATCAGGACTATCACTAGAACTCAAATGTGAAGATCTTTGAACCAAAAAGAGGTTCGTTCCTCTACAGTGTTTCTGTGGCATTCACAACTTCATTCATTCTCCGTTATTCTCTTTAATCAGTGTGGGAGATGAATGAGGTCCTATCTCTGCCCCCTAAGAACACCTCAAGACTAGTTACAGTAGTAGAGTGAGTCTGCATCTCCAGACTAGGGTAATGGAAAGACACCACACATGCCATTACAGTCTATTACAGGAGAGCAGGACAAGGTCAATGTGTCTTGGTGTTGGGGTGTGGAGGGCTCACCCAGGCTCATCTGATTGATCTTCTATGGAAAGTGCTTCCTTTCTCTTATGTGAACATTTAATTATTGGAAGAGGTAGAAAAAGAACATTCATGTAAGAAAACACACTTTTGGACAGCTCTAAGGACCCAAGAAAAAACAGAATGTCAGATAAAAGTACTGGGAAGATCTCTTTGAAAACAACTCAAAGCAAAACTACTGATTGATTGTAAAAATGACTGCAGTACACTGCTTCCAAGAAGTTAATTTGAATATAACTATTTTCAAGACTTTTTAATCTGAAAAACTTCAGATCAAAAAAGTTTGTGGATTTTGTATGAGATCTTTGTATAAGAATGAGCTGTGTTATCCCTGAAAGAAATATGGATTTTGGATCATGTGGAAATAGGGGTTTTGTTCTCACTATGAAGTATAGGTGAGTCTATCTCACATGAGAACACACTGATTTGAAACAGGAAAGTGAGCAGATGCTAAAGTCTAATCCAACTAATTGAAAAGAGAAGACACGTGGAGTCCCAGACAGAAGAAAGAAGCTCTAAAACCATAGTGAATGGAATTGTGACCAAAGCAGACGAAGAGGAGAGCAGCTGAATGGAGAGAACTCAGAGCCTGGGCTACACCTCTGCTAAGGAATGAAGATCAGCTTTGCTACAGGGAACTGATCAGAGGAAAGTCTAATGCTAGGAGGTGGTTGGGGGCAGGGGAAAGGGGGGAGAGGGAATCATATTCCTCTGTGGTTTGAAGAGTTGATTAGGTTTGTCTGCCTTACTTGTTAGCATCATCAATCGCCTGAAAACAGGGGAACTCTTAAAGCAGAAGTTCTTAACCTGGGTCTGTGGATTTATTTTAGGGGGGGGTCTATGAACTTAGATGGGGGAATCTATATTTACACTAATCTCTAAATGAAACTTGGCATTTCCTTCATTTATTTTAAAACATTATTGTGAACATTATTCAAAATGGTCCATAAAAAGTTTAAGGACCTCTATCTTAGACGCTTGACTGTGTTACCCTCTACTTCCCTTCTGGCTGGAGAGGAAGAAACAGCTAACTCAGAGAACAGAAATGCAACGCTATATAGATCTAGGCTTAAGGGACCTGTCTGTTGCTGAAAGAATGTAATGCTGCTGTTTGGCCAAAAAACTTAGCACAGTTTACTAAGCTTTGTCCAGAAGAACTGAGAGGCCTGAGAGAGTAATAGTTCAGCACAACAGTGGGCTTATGATACAGATGGCCTTCTAAAATGACCAAAAATATCAAGGTCTCAGTCCAGAATTATAAGTTGCTCAGAACACCTGGGTTTCCCCCGTCAAATGCCTCATTGCTAGGGTTCTGTTAGTTTTTGCATATTCTCCCCTCTTCCAATGATATCCTATGCATTGGTGGGACAATATGACTCAAGTTTATAGGAGAAAATGTTTTGGTTATTCTTGCTTTTGTTTTCTCATTACTAAATATTTCATGTTTAAGAATTAATTGTGTGGAAGCAGCTAGGTGGCACAGTGAATAGATAACCGGCCCTGGAGTCAGGAGGATCTGAGTTCAAATCTGGCCTCAGACACTTAACACAAAAACTAGCTGTGTGACCTTGGGCAAGTCACTTAACCCCAAATGTCTTCCAAAAAGAAAAAAAAAAGAATTAATTGCGTCATTGTAAATGATTTGTGCAATTGGAAAGTACACTGTTGGTGGTTCTGGAGCACAGTGAGTAGTAGACATATCTTTTCAAAAATTTTAATATTTTGTTTTTCCCAATTACATGTAAAAACAATTTAACCTTCATTTTTTACAATTTTGAGTTCCAGATCTCTCCCACCCTTCCTCTCCTCCTCCATCATTGAGAAGGCAAGCAATTTGATTAAGGTTATACATGTGCAGTCATGCAAAACATATTTCCATATTAGTCATGGTGTGAAAGAAAACACAGACAAAAAAAAAACGAGGAAAAATAAGGAAAGTAATAAACAGGTTGCTTCAATCTGCATTCAGATTCTTTCTCTGGAGCTGGATAGCATTTTTCATCATAGGGTAGACATAATATTTTCACAACATAAAGTTACCTCCAGGATCCTGAAAGTCCATTGTAGTCAGATGAAGTGGTTGCTGTGGCCAGCTCTAACCTACATACACATTTCCCCACCCCAGCTCTGCCATTGTGAGCGAAGCCTGGAGCGAGTGAGCCAACCAAGATAGTAAAAAGGGTAGATCCAGTGCCATATCAGGAGTCCATGCATATGAGATACACCCATGTTACAGATAGTGAAACTCTAGGGATTGCCTAAGGAAACTCTCCAGTTCCAAAGTACAGACCTGTGGCATGGAAGATTCCAGAATCACAGAATTTGAGAATTGAAAGAAATTTGACAGCCACCTTACCCAACCTATTCATGAAAGGAATCTTCCCTATATCATACCCAACAAGCAGCTGTTCAGACTCTGCTCAAAGGCCTTCGAGCAAGGGGAACTCACTACCTTTCAAGGTAGGCCCTTACAACTTTGGGTAACTCTAAATTGTCAGGAAGTTTTCTGGATATCAAGTCTAAATATGCCTCTTTGTAACTTTCACCCATTTGTTCTAGTTTGGTCTGCTGGGACTAAACTGAACACATCGAATCTCTCATCAACAAGAAAGCCCTTCAGACGGCCGTCATGTCCCCCCAAAAGTCCTCTTTCCTCTATACACCCCCAGTTCCTTCCACTGATCTTCATATGATTAGGGCCTTCTCCATCTTGATTATTGTCATGGAAGAATCTAGAAAATGACAGGCAGAGGTGTTGAGGAAGGGGCATTCCTAGAACAGAAGCAGATTACCACAAGAAAAGCTTCCCACTACGCCACTTTCAAAACAGTAACAACAGCAGCACTTGAACAAGATGGGTTTTTGGACTAACACAGTGTTAAACTCAAACGCTCTATCCCCTAGGAAGCCTTTACTGACCCTCCATGACCTCCCCTCACCACTCACATAGCACTTTGCTTTGTAACTTTGATGCACTTATGCAAAATGGTATTTTTTCATTTGTGCTTGAGTCTCTACTAAACCATGACTAGCTCTGGACAACTGCCACTTAGCTTCAGGGTGTTAACTTGAGGGGAGGGTGGGTGCTCCCGGGGTGTGCTAGAACCAGCTCCCACAGGCTCAATAGATTGTTAAATTTTCTATGTGAGCATTTACAACTCAGAAATCTTCAAGTGCTACAAATCATAGCTTGATTTACTGTTTTGTTCACTGAAATTGCTGGAAAAAATATTTTAATGCAAATAAACCTTAAAAACATTTTTTTCCCAGAGACTCAGTTACTTACCCAGACCCCTTCCCCCCACTGCCACAGTGATGGACTTAAAGAACCTGGCCACGGGACACACACACACACACACACACACACACACACACAGAGAGAGAGAAAGAGGCAATGCCAGAGAGAGGGAAAGACAAAGAGATAATGAAAGAGATGGAAAGAGATAGAGAGAGGGAGAAAGAGAGAAAGAGAGACAGAGAAAGGGAGAAAGACACAGAGAGAGAAAGACAGAGAGAGACAGAGACAGAAATAGATAGAGAGGGAAAGAGAGACAGAGAGAGGGAGGAAGAGAGGGAGAGAGATGCTCAGAACCAGTAGCAGGAATCATCTGAGTTAGTAGTGAATGCTAGCCTCATGGTATACAAGGGTCTGTGATTCTCCCTCAGGTGCACCAATATGCCCTCCCTTACAATGAATTTGCTTCAGATGCTGAAATTACCAGTTACAATTCAGGTTTTATCATACCCTTACCATATGAACACAAGGACAAATGTTTTATGGAAACACTGTGTCTTCCTCAGCACTGGCCACAATAATCTGATTAAATAGTAAGGATTTAAGGTATTTGTTGAATGAATGAATTCCAGTAGAGGGCCTGCTGGGCCCCCTAAACTACTCCTGACACCCTATAGCCAGAGAGCCCTGCTCAAAATTCTCTTTCCATAAATTGTAGTAGAGTTAAAGAGATAAAGGTTATCCAGGCCCCCTCTGCTGACAGCACTTTTATTCTCCTTTATTTTTTCTTTTTAATATTTTACTTTTTTTCCAATTACATGTAAAAACAATTTTAACTTTCATGTTTTTATAATTTTGAGCTCCAAATTCTCTCCTCCCCTCCGTCATTATTGAGAAAATTTGATAAAAGTTATACATATGCAGTCATATATATGCAAAATATATTTCCATATTAGTAATGACAAACAAAAAAAACATAAGAAATACACAAAGTTAAAAATGTATAGTTGGATCTGCATTCAGACTCCAACAGTTCTTTCTCTGGAGGAGGATAGCATTTTTCTTCATAGGTCCTTCAGAATTGTCTTGGAGCAGAATAGTTAAGTCATTCACAGTTGATTATTGTATAATATTGCAATTACTGTGTACAATGTTCCCCTGGTTCTGTTCAACTCACTTTGTATCAGTTGACATAAGTTTTCCCAGGTTTTTCTGAAAGCATCCTGCTGATCATTTATTATAGTACAATAGTATTCCATTACAATCATATGCCACAATTTGTTCAGCCTTTCTCTGATTGACAGACATTCCATCAATTTCCAGGGCTTGTTTTTTTGCCACCACCAAAAGAGCTGCTGTAAGTATTTTTATACACAGAGGTCCTTTTCCTTTCTTTTTTTATCTCTTTGGGATACAGATCTGTGTAATATATAATACAGTGGTATTGCTGGGTCAAAAACGTATGCACAGTTTTATAGCCCTTTGGACATAGTTCCAAATTGTTCTCCAAAATGGTTGGACCAGTTCACAACTCCACCCATAGTGTTTTCATGTCCCAATTTTCCAACAACCCTTCCAAAATTTGTCATTTTCCTCTTCTGTCATATAAGTCAATCTGATAGGTACGAGGTGGTACCTTAGAGTTGTTTTACTTTGTTATTTGGTCTCCTTTAAAGACAGATGATTCCTCCTTGCACTGGGGACCTGAGAGCAATGAATCCATAGTATAATAGAATCAGGAGACATTCTCTTTTGACACATTTCAAACAAGCATTTGTATAATAATATCGAGCTGAGAGTGTTTAAGAGTGTGTTTATTATGGCAGTAGCATGTAGATAGATAGATAGATAGATAGATAGATAGATAGATAGATAGATAGATAGATATAGATGGAGGCCTGTATATGTGTGATTAAGTAAATGAGCCTAAGTACTTTTGCTTGGGAATTTATGAGTACTTATAGATGTCTGTATGTGAGATTTTTTTTTTTTGGTATTCAGGTATATGCATGAAAATATTTGTTTACATATACAAGAGGCAACACAAGCTGGCCACACAGTTGGAAAGACCCTAATCCCAAGCCTGGCACAGCATGTTGGAGTACAAGCTCTCTGTGAGCAGAGGGAAGGCTGGGCCTTCTGCTGCATTGGCTCCTGTGCAGTCAGTGCCCCTATTCCAATGCATTCTTTTCTGGACTTGGGTAGACTCAGGAAGACTTAGCTCTGAAATAGCCTGCCTGTGTGAACCTGAGCTAGTTATTTAATTCAGAGCCCCCAGACAGTTCTCTAAAACGATAAGCTATAAAGCAGGGGCCAGTCTGTATCAGTAAAAGGAATTTACTCAGCAGGAATTCCCTAGACCAAGGTGAAAAACAAAAGCCTGGGTTTGTAACCAGTACTGTGATACCATGAAAAAGACCCTAGGTCTAGTATCCAAACTTCTAAGTCCAACCTCTGACACTCCCTGACTGTGTGACCTTAGACAAGTCACTCACTTATTTTGTACCTAAAAGAATCTATGAATTCTAAGACTAACAGCCCCTTGGAAGGCTAATTTCTTAGATATACCTTTTCAGAGACTAGCAGCAGCAGGACAGGAAAGCCTTCCACTATTGTAGCCCAACATTATGGGACAACAGAGACATCCCTGACCTTGGAGGCCAAGACACCAGGGCTCAAATCCTGGCCTTGAAACAGACATGCTGAAAGTCCTTGAGACATGTTACTTCCTCATCTGAAAAGCAAGGGCATTACTTCCTTTACCTATTTCATAGAATGTTTGTGAGGAAAGCAATGTTACTTTGTCAATGCAAACTCTTATTGCTGCCTATATGTTTGTATCTATGTGTATATATCTGTATGAGTATTACCAAATAAAAACTTAAAAAAAAAAGCAAAAGAAACAAAACCCTCCACAACAGGACACCTCAATAAGCTATCATCCCTGGGGTCTGTGAAAGAATACCCGCCTTGGCCATTCAAATGGAAATTGGTACACACTTACATAAATATGTATATGTACCTATAAATGTTTGTGTGTCTACATTTAGCTTCCAAAGTACCCAGCTGTAAAGCATTATGGAATTTGGAAAGATATCCAATGCCTTGTATGTGTGCATGTGCATGTGTGTATATATACCAACTGCCTGGGATATTTACAAGCTTTTATACGCAAAAGTCTACAATGACTGCAAACCAGCTTACGTCATGTAAGCCTGGGGCCTAAAACCCACTTCCAAACTGGAGCCTCCAGGGAGACTAACAGAAATGGGACACTGCAGGAGTTTATGGGGATTCAGTACCACATGTGCTCCCAACTTCTTCCAAGCTGAGCCATTTCCAAACATCTGCCTTGCTCTATGCCTAGAAAAGAATCCTGCCATAGACACTGCATCAGTGAAATGTCCCAAACATTAGCTCCCTGGCAACCCATGGACAGACATGCTTTGCCTGTTGGAGGGAAGTCAAGCAAACAGTAGGTGAGTTCATCACATCCCACTTAGTTATATCAGGACCAAACATAGTCTATGCAGAACCCCGTTGTTTCTGGCTATGGGTGTGGCAATCATCATCAACAACACCATCACCCATATGAAATGTCAACTTGTTAAAATTTTAGGAGAATGTTTTTAATAGCTGTTGCCATTTGAAATTCTTATAACCTCCAAACTACATTGAAAGAAATGTTCTCAAAATATAGAGACCAAGCAGAAAAAATTGAAGACCATGTGGAAACATGATACTGTACAGAGCATCCCTATGGTCCAGTCTGCTATAGGAGTGGTCCCAAAGATGCTTTTAGTGAGCTTACACAAGATGGACTTTCATTCCAACACTTATATTTAATTTTCAAAAATTGACTAATTTATCCATCTGTGTAATAGTTGGTCAAATATTAATCATAAAAGAACAGTAGGATGCAGACTTGTCATAGAAGCATTTTTATTTGAACTCCACTGAACATAATATGAAAACTGAATTAATAACAACAAAAATAATTAAATCATTACATGATTTTTCCCAGGGTCACCCAGCTAGTAAATGCCTTGAACAAGATTAAAAAATGAAAGTTATTAGGAGAAAATTTAGATTTTATATCAGGAAAAACTCCCTATCAACTAGAATTATCCCAAAATATAATGGCCTGCCATTGGGGATATTGGGTTTCTCCTCATGAGAGGTCTTTAAACAGAGAATGAGTGGTCATTTTTTGGATACAATATCATGTGGATCCCTTTTCAGGTGTGGGTTTAACTAGATGACCACTGAGGTCCTTTCCAGCTATAAAATTCTGCAATTCTGTGGAAGCCAAAGTGCCCAAAATTCAAGTCAAGAGAATTATTCACTTCACTAAGCTGGAGCTTAATGAAATAGGCCTATCTGTCCATCAGAGACTTCACAATCTAGTAGGAGAGCTATGACATTGATATATGTGGGCTCATAAAATTTAGAACTGGAAGAGATATCAGAGATCATATAGTTCAACCCACTCAATTAGAGAGGATGAAATCAAAGTTCAGAGAAGGGAAAGGGACTCGTCCAAGGTCAGCCACAGTATTTGCAACTACTGTAAACAAGTAGCTGAGCCAAGTTTCTAACCCAGGTCCCTGGCTTCAAATCCTGGGCTCGTTCCATCACACTTTACTGCCTCTTACATTCTGACTCAAGGTAGATTATGAAATATAAGAAAGGGACAAAACGCTATCAGAGTGTGGAAGAAACAAAGGTCAGATATTTCCCTGCTCCTCCCCAGGCAGAGAGGAGGAAGGAGATTACTCTAGATGAAAGCAACAGAAAATAAAGGGAGACTAGAAAAGAGCCTAGTACGGGTGAGGCCAATGAGAAGGCTCACCTGACTGGAGTGGAGGGTGAACATTCGTGAGCACTGGGAAACAAAAGTGGGTGAGTGGGATAGAAAGTCAGACTATGGAGTGTCTTGAAACCCAAGAAGAGGGAGACAGGGAGTCACTGAAGGTTTTTGATAAAGGTAGTGACATGATGAAAGTGGGACAGCAGCTCAGGTGTAGTATAAAGGATACTCTCTGCAGTCCAAGAAACTGTGTTTGAATGTTTGCTCCACTATTAACTGCCTCTTTGACCCTTCACCTCTATTGGAATTAGTTTCCTCATCTGTACCATGACAGGGGTTGAGTCAGTCCCTAAGGAACCTTAGAATCATAAATCTAGGGCTGGAGGTCATTTAGTCCAACTCTCTGGCTTTACACATATGTGAAAACTGAGCCCCAAGAGGTGAATTGATCTACCTGGGGACATGTGGGCAACAAATGGTAAAGTCAAGATTTGAGCCCAGGTCTAGTGAGCCAAAGGCCATTCTTTCCATTGCACCATCTGACTTCTCTAGTCCTGCTCTACATTCTGTGCTATCCAAGGGAATCTGGATGGGCCTGAACTGGTTTCTATATACAGAATAAAAGGGGAGACTTCCTAGTGTGAATGAAGACACCTTTCAATGACTGCACCTTGTTTTACATCCTTATGACCCTGACCACCAGGGAGAGAATTGAGGAATTCAATCACAGATCCTGATTCTCTGCTTATACAAACTTCTGGACATATCATCAAATCATAGAGTTAAAAGGTATCTCAAAGTAATCCACCTCCTAAATGAAACCCAATGTTACTTATACAATTAAATTCAACCAGAGTTTATCAAGTGTCTACTGTGTACAAAGCTCTGCTCTAGCAACTGGGAACACAGAGATCAATGAGACGGAGACCCTACTGTTCCAGAGCTCAAGGGTGGGTAGGTCAAGTACTACGATCCAAGGGAAAATAAGATGAGTGAAGAAAAACCATGTCCACCTAGGAGAAAGAATAGGAGTATTGCCCCCTCCCCTCTCAGAAAAGGTTTCATGAAGATGACATTTGAACTTGAAGGAAAAGAGAGATTTCAATACATGGAAAATGGAGTGGGGTATGCACACTCTATTCCAGGTACGGGGGATGTGGATAATCAATTGGCCAACAAATATGTCCAAGTAAGGATACAAAGTGTAGCCCCGCCTACAAGTTTTTTGGGTGTCCTTGGAAGCTTGTAGGAAGGGACTAACAAATCAAAAAAGAGCATAAATTCTATCACACACACACAGAGTACTGGCAGTGAAAGGGATAAGGAAAGGGCTCGGGTAGAAGAATGTGACATCATGGGGCAGTGAGGGTGGCACAGTGAATAGAGCATCAGACCTGGGGTCAGGAGGATCTGAGTTCAAATCTGATCTCAGCCACTTGACACACTTACTAGCTGTGTGACCTTGGGTAAGTCACATAACCCCAATTGCCCTGCCTTCCTCCAAAAAAAAAGTGTGACATCTGAAGTTGAGCTTTGAAGGTTGCTAGATGTTCTGATAACTGAATGTGAAGAAGGAAGGCATTACAGATATAGGAGATAGCCTATACAAAGGAATAAAGAGGGGAGCTTGAGGAAGGACAACTAAGCCAATTTGGATGTAATGTAGAGCGTGAGGAGGGGAGTAATAAATATACAAAGAATCTGAAAAAAACAGTCTGGAGCTACATTGTAAAGCACCTTAAATGGCCAAAAGAAGACTTCTATCATAGCCTAGAGGTAATAGGAGCCACTGAAGCTTTTAGAGAAGGAGAATGGAACTTGTCATACTATGTTCAATATCACTTTAGCAAGGATGGATTGGACAGAGGAGAGATATAGGGCAGGGAGAATGATTAAGAGGCTACTTACTGCAATAGTCAAAGTAATGATGGCCTGAGCTGAGAAGGTTATAGTTGTGAGAAATGTTATGGTGCTAGAATGGGACAAGATTTGGCAAGTGATTGGGTGTGAGGGGGAACAACTGCAGTGAAGAATAGAGTTAACCAAGCTAGCCCGTTAGTGATTCACCCCATTCCCCAACCCTTCTAATACTTAAGAATTTTTAGCTTTGTATTGAATCAAAATCTACCTTTCAAAACATCCGATGACCGAGTGAAGTCTTTGGATTTTCCCAGACTCTGCCTTCATCCTATGAAAACGCTGAGCAGAAAGAAAGCTGAACAGTTCAGCAGACTCCCTGGTGTCTTGGTCTGTATCACAGCAAAACATCTCATCTGACTGCTACAAAAACAGAATGAATCGACCAAAGGAGCCAGTAACATCAGAGTCCCCAAGCCAGTGCAATGGGGTAAACCCTGGTGGGAAAATGCAAAGATTAAACACTGTCTTTACACATACTGTGTTTTGGCTAAGCTCACAGAGTGAGCTACCCCAGATAAGTGTAGTCTGTGTAGTTCTCTGTCCCAAGATGATAATTGTTAGACCATATCATATATATATATATGCATATATAATTAATTTATATCACATGTATTAAAAAGGAATAGCAAGCTATACAGAATAGATTTGTGGTTTCATGTATAATCACCCTTTCATTATGCTGTTTGTGGAGATGCTTGTTTTATTCCACAAATTAAAAATAAAATAAATTATCTTAAAAAAATAAAAGATTATGATCATAGATAGAGAGCTAGAAGGGACATCTAGTCCAAACCTCCTCCTTTTACAGAAGAAGAAACAGACTCAGTGGGTTTGCCCACTATTAATCCAGTAGTGAATGAACCCAGCTCATAGAGCCTGGATCTAAAGTTGGAAGAGACCTCAGAAGATAGCGAGTCCAAAGGCGTCAGGTCCAGATGAGAAAACTGAGGCATAGAAATGTCAAATGACTTGCCCAGGGTCACCCAGCTAGTACCTTATCTAGCTAGTACACAGCATTGCCTCTTACTTCCCCAAAGGCAGAGCAAGCAATCGTTTAACAGCATCACCCCACCTCCTACGATAGGACATCTCTTTCGGAATGATAACCAAGCAGTAGAAACAGAAACTGACTTTGTTTTCGATCAAAAGGCATCGATTAAACACCCATTATAGTCTAGGAGGGGCAGCTAGGTGGTGAAGTGGATAGAGAGCCAGTCCTGGGGACAGAAAGACCTAAGTACAAATCTAGTCTCAGATACTTACTAGCTGTGTGACCCTGTGTGACCCTGTGTGACCCTTCTTCCTCTTCTTCATCTCACCAGACCACAAGGCCTCAGTGCAGGGGTCTCTCTTGAACTATTTTCAGCATTCATCATCCATTTGAAAGCTTGTTACTTTATTTAACTCAATTCACCAAACATTCAACCCTGTTTGCCTCAGTTTCCTCACCTGCAAAATGAGCTGGAGAAGGAAACGGCAAACCACCCTAGTATCTTTGCCAAGAAACTACCCCTAAAATGGAGTCATGACCGAACAATGACCAATAGCCTAGGCACTGCGCTCAGCTCTAGGCCACAAACATAGAAAGATTATAGCACCTACTCTCAAAGATTATACAATTTTCCTGGGGAGAATGGGACAAAGTACTGCTATACCCAAATGCATACAACACAAGGGAAAAGATAGACTAAATTTGAATTTTGTTTCATTCAATGGAGAATTCAGTAAATCACTGGATTTTTCCTTTAAAAATGGTTTATGAATTTTATTTTTCAATTAACAAGCATTGATTTTCTTTCCCCTCAATTTAAAAGAAAAATGAAATCCTTGTGACAAATACAGAGTCAAGCAAAACAAATTCCCACGTTGTCTATGCTTAGAAATGTATGTCTCCCTCTGTATCTTGAATCCTTCGCCTCTCTGTCAGGAGGTGGGTAATTGCTGGCTTCTTCACAGCCTTGTTGGGACTCACTTAGGCACAACCAACAGTGAGAAAGGCACAGAAAGCAGCTGATTCTTACTGAGCTCAGGAACTTCCTTCAGGGTCCAGGAAGGGCCACTTTTCCCTGGCTAACTCATAGGCCTTCTTCTGGGTCAATCCTTGTCAATAGCAGCACAGAGTGGGCCAGGCCTAAATATAAGGATGAAGGAACTGAAAGGAAACAGATTCCTAGAGCCTTGATCTCCCATCATAAAACCAAAGGCTGTCAGAGATGGAAGGGACTTTAGAAACCTCTAGTCCATTTTTTTCCTCATTTCACAAAGGTGCAGACTAAGAATCAGAGACTTAAATAGATTTCTCCAAGAACATCTGATTTCTAAAGCAAAATCCAGCTTATGGACACTAACAACCCCTCTCCCTCCACAATAACATAACCCTTCCCCTTCACAAACACAATTTCCATTTATTAAAATCCCTCCCTTCCTTCAAGGCCCAACTCAAATGGCTCCTCCTTCATGAAGCCTTCCCTGATTTCTTTTTCCTCTTCTCCATCTCACCAGACCACAAGGCTTCAGTGCAGGGGTCTGTCTTGAACTATTTTCAGCATTCATCACCCATTTGAAAGCTTGTTACTTTATTTAACTCAATTCACCAAACATTCATTAAGTATTTATCATGTGCAGGGCATAATAGTGCTAGACACTGGAGACAGAAAGACAAAAACAGAACCCCTGCCCTCAAGGACTTCACATTCAGTTGGGTGGATCTAATAAATACACAGAAAAGTAAATACAAGGAAATCTGAGGAGGGGCATAATCATGGGTGGAGACCAGAAAACTTGGTACCAACAGGAAGTGGAACCTACGTGCTTATTCAATAATTCTAGGAGGAAGAAGGGGAAAAGTGAAGCTAGAAGCCTGCCCTAGGTCCCTAGTCACACATTTGCCTACTGAATTGCTTCTCCGTTAGTCACATACCCCATCCCTGCTCTTCCAGGGCACTGCCATCCCTTACCCCTCCCTTTGCCACCTGCCTGGCTGTGTCCAGGGAGCTGAGATTGTTCTATAGGGAAAAAAAAATAATGGATAAGGACTATGGGCGGGAAGGCAGGGAGACCAGGGGGGAAAAGAAATCTTGAGATTCCTTCTTTTTTTTTATTTTTTCTTTTTTCCACATCTTCTTTTAATTTTTAGTTTAATTTCCTCTAACAGTTCTATGATAAATGCCTCACAGAGGTAAGAATTTCTGTCAACCAGGTTCGATCTCCAATGATTGTTTGGAATAATCAACAATCAAGAAAGAAGCTACACACACACAAACACACACACACACACACACACCCCTCACACTCAGATACATGCACATACACATACACTCACACTCCACCAAGGCCCTGTTGGGTTCTCACTCAAAAGAGCAGCTTCACTATGCACACACAATCCATGTCCTCCCCAGAATGAGAAGACTTGTCTGGTTCAATCTGCGGTTTTTCAGACAGTAATTAGCCTTCCCCGGGATGGTGAAGCCGGCCCAGTGAATGTGAATCCAAACCGACCGTTTCATCGAGTCGAGGCCATGGCTCCAATGTAATTAACTGTGACTTATACACCAGTTGCTGCAGTGTGATGTCAGCTCCTCCACATTGTTTATTTTAATTAAAACAGAAATTGCAGGTCTTGAGCGCTTGTAATTACAGCCCATGGACTAAATTTACCAAGGCCCCTAATTAGCCTGAAACATGTCTACCTGACTCGAGGTGTGAGTTAGAACATGACTAGTGTGGAGCATTACATGTGCAGTGATGGAGACACAGTCAAAGGAATGATGGGTTCAGAGCTGCTGAAAACAAACCTTGCCTGGCTGGGCCCCACAGCCCTATCTCGGGACTTTTCTGAGCTGCACACCAGTGAGGACATCGAACTCAGGCAGATTCCTGGATCAGCTGGCTCTCCTCCCCACCCCAGGCATGTGTGGTCGGATCAGAGGCCTCTAGCTAGAAGGGGCAAGTCCACAAAGGGGAAGCGATTTGTCCACAATCACAAAAAGGCTGGAACAGTAGAAAGATGACCGCCTCTGAAATCAGAAGATGAAATCACATCCGTGTTCACCACCTGGTCCTAGATTTCTTCATCCATAAAATGAGATGTTTGAACTCGATGGTCTCCGGGACCCCTTCCAGATCTGGGTTTAGGAATCCATGATGTCAGGGCCTGGGACTCCAAACTCAGCATTCTCTCTACAGCAGACACCAAGTACCCACTGGCTTCTGTCAGTTGGCAATTCATTAGTCAAACTCAGACTATTTTAAAAAATAATGGCACCTTACATTTATCAAGTGCTTTACAAAACACTTTAGAGACAGTATTACTTCTGATCCTAACAAAAACCCTGTGAGATAGGTAGCAAAAGTATTAATCTGCCCATTTTACAGATGAGGACCAAGGCTTTTGGGGAATCATGGAGAGTTGTCAGCAAAGAAAAGCCTTCAAACAGCCAACAGAGATTCCAAAGCCTCACCAGGGACAAGGGAACTCCTGGCTCCTTTTCCCTGCGGTATTGGCAAGCATTTGGGAAATCAGTCCTATGCTAGACCCTGAAAGTAAATAAAGAAGGTTTTGTGAGACCAGCAGGGGGAGTGAATTCTAGTAAAGTATTCCTGGTAGGGCAAGAGGTGAGTGTGAAACCTGAGCGTGAGAATCCTAGAAAGTATCTGAACACTAATCTCCTTCCCAGCTTTGGCTGCATATCCACTTGCCACCCACCACCAAATTAAAAAATCAGTTAACTTCGAATTTCCTTGTAGCCATGTGAAGTCCCCTCAGTTGCTAGCCTCATCCAATTGTCAATGGGACAACATGTACGATATTTATCTGCAATGACGCCAGCTGAAAGGTCAACATAAACAGTTAAGTTTACAAAACTTGGAAAAGGTGCAATGCTTTGAATAAGACCAGACCCAGCCATGTGTCTCCAGTGTTCCTCTTCTGCCTGACATTCAAGGCCATCATCTGCCACTAATCTATCTTTCCAGCCTTAGTTCACATTCCTTCTCTCTAGTCTGTCAGTCAGTCAACAAGCATTTATTTAGGGCCAGACACAGATTAATGCCAGGCACTGTGCTAAGCCTTGGGGAGTCAAAGATAGAAAAAAGCATCACCAATACCCTCAGTGCTCTTACAGTCTAATGATGGGTGAGGCCACATTCAAATAGCTAGATATAACAAGATATATATGATGTAAATAGAGACTAGCTCAGAGGGAAGGCACTGGGGGTGCAGAAGGGAAGCCCCTGCAGAAGGAAGGATCTGAACTAAGTCTTGAAGGAAGATGAGGGAGCCAAGAAGCCTCTATTTCCCTTACATTCTAATCAAATAGAACAACTCCTTTCTCATCCCAAATACACACTGCATTCTCACGTGGTCCAGAAGGCCTTCCCATGCCCATCCTCTCTGCCTATTCAGCTCTACCCATTCTTTAAATCCCTGCCTCCAGGCGCTTATTAGCTATGGGACCAGGGGGTGACTGTTGTGTCTCTAAGCCTCAGGCAGTTAACTGGGATTCACTAAATCAGGAACAGTACTATTGGAAGGAGCTTCTGCACTGGGACATAAAGCTCTTTGAACATTGCCATATTTGACCTCTAAAACCCTGCAGAAATGTCCCCTCTTCCAGGGGATTATCATCCTTCCCCTTCAGAACTCTCACAATCTTGTGGCTTTGCACTGATCATAAACTATTGTTATATAAGAGCTATTTATTTTGGCACTTTACCTCCTACTAGATGGAGGTTAAGTTCCACAAGAACAGAGAGAGCTACACTTATCTAACCCTTACAGGTCTTCCCTCACCTCCCCCAGTGTCTAGAAGAGGGCTTTGAGCAGAGACCTTGTTTAATAAATATTTGTTGCTACTTTAAGGGCAAAGAGGTGTTAAAGGAAGCAGGTACCTGGAGGAGTAGGAAGGGGAGGAGGAAGGGGAGGAAGAGGAGGGGGGAGGAGGAGGGGGGAGGGGAGGAGGAGGAAGATGGGGAGGGGGAATAAGGGAAGGAGGAGGAAGAGGAGGAGGAAAAGGAGGAGGAGGAGAAGGAGGAGGAAGAGGAGGATTAGCAGCAGCCATGGAAGTAGTAGCAATAGTAGTAGTAGTAGTAGTAGTAGTAGTAGTAGTAGTAGTAGTAGCAGCAGCAGCAGTAAAAACAGCAGCAGGAGGAGGAGGAGGAGGAATAGCTAACATTTAAGCAGCACTTACTATGTGCTAGGCACTGTGCTAAGCCCTTTAAAGCTATCTCATTTGATCCTCAGAACAACACTGAGAGGGAGGTGTCCTTTTCTCTATTTCACTGATGGGGAAACTGAGGCAGACAGCAGTTCTAGTACTCTCCCATGGTCACATAGGTAGTAAAATCTGAGGCCATGTTTGAAGTCAGGCCTTCCAGCCTCATCCAGTGCTCCATCCATTGAGCCACCCAGCTGCTTTAAGCAGTCATAATGTTAGCCTGTCACATGGAAGCGATGTGGTTCAGTGGAAAGACTGCTGACTAGATTCAGCAGACCCAAGCTGGAATCCCACCTCCAACACTTACTACCCAACTTCCCGGTACTTCAGTTCCATTCACTGTAAAATAAGGGCATTGGATTTTGGTCCCCGAGGCCTTTTCCAGTACTAGATCTATGATTCCATGTACTATGCAGGAATAAATATCTGTCTGCTCTGAGAGAAGAGATTTTCACTCCCAAACAAATAAGAACATGTGTGGCAATACATGTGGAATCCTTCATCTGCTGTTTCTTTATTAAACACATAACTCATAACATATTAAAACTTTAAACCATACTTAGAACCTTCTGTTTAGCACGAGGTGCCTGTGCTCTGCATTCTCCAACATCGTTCTCTAAAGTAATTTCCGTTTGGGAGGGGATCAACAGGAGTGAGTGAGTGAGTGAGTGAGTGTGTGTGTGTGTGTGTGTGTGTGTGTGTGTGTGTGTGTGTGTGTGTGTGTGATACATGAAGGCTGGTTTCTCACGACACATTCATCTTGTCTCTGCCACAGAGATAGACTAACTCATCGGGGCATCGCCACCTTAACCCTCCCTGGGGACTTTGGCAACCTTGGATTCTTTATGGATGTGCCATATGACAACTTTGCAAGTTTGCTGGGAAAACGTCAGGGATTTGGGGGCAGGCACAGGCAAGCCTTATAGCAATGCCCTTGTAGGTTGTGCTCATCCTATAAAGGGTCAGCCCAGTCTCACAATGCCCTGCATTTAGTTGGCTTTTTCATGAGTAAGAAAGTCGAAGCAGAGGAGAAGCTGAGAATGTAGTTGGGAGACCTGGGTTCGAGTACCAGTTCTGACTCATATGATCAAAAACTTCAGAGCTGGAAGGGACCTTTAAAATCATCTAAAAGAAGGGGCAGCTGGGTGGCTCAGTGAATAGAGCACTAGCCCTGGAGCTAGGAGGACCTGACTTCAAATCCACCCTCAGACACTTAACACAAAAACTAGCCATGTGACCTTGGGAAAGTCACTTAACCCCAACTGCCCTCCAAAAAGCAAAAAATAAATAAAATAAAATCATCTAAAAGAGATAGTCTCTGAAAGGCAAAGCAGCAAAGGGCATGGTTCAAACCTGGCTCTTCTACTTACTACCCATGGGACCTTAAGCAAATCACTTACATTCTCTCTGTCTCATTTTCATTTGTAAATTGAGGGGGGAATGAAGTGGTCCCCAATGTGCTTTCCATCTCTGTAGCCTATGGTTCTGTGATCACATATGCATGTTATTTTATCATTCTGGAGAAGCAGTGTAGTACAGCAGATAGAACATCAGCCCTGAAGTCAGAGGACCTGCGTTCAAATCCCACCTCTGACGTTCATAACTAATCTGACTTTACACAAGTCACTTAGCCTTCTTCGTCCTGTTTCTTCATCTGTAAAATGAGGGAGGGGAGTAGACTAAATGACTTCTGAGGTCCCTTCCAAATCTGTTATCTTATGATTCATCTTGAAAACCAGAATGATGAAATGGATAGAGGACTTGATTTAGCGTCAAGATGTGGGTCTGAATCCTGTCTTGGATACATAGAGTTTCCGAGTGTCTGACCCTGGAAAAGTCACCGGAACTCTTTAAGCCTCAGTTTTCTCATCTTTAAAATGGAAATAATAATAGCACCTACCTCAGGGGGTTATTATAAGGATATAAATATTGTAAAGATATAAATAAAATAATACATGCAATATACAAAATAATACATATAAAGTGCTTTACACAACTTAAAGTTCTTTAAAAATGTGAAGTAAACAAATAAGGGAATTGTTAGATAATCTTTAAGTCCCTTCTGGTTCTGATCATATTTGGGGACAGATGTGGTACATTAATTCAGTTGCCACTAGGAATGACCTCCTGAAACCTCATGATAGTTTGTTTACCCGTTGGCTAAGCCCAATGTAGGGAATATCTGGTTATAGCTTGATAAAGAGAATCATTAATGAAAAAATAAGTCTGATGATAAATAAACCCAGATTCAGGTTTTTGAAGAAGGTGGCATTTCACATCTCAAAAATGCAGATTCTCCACAGACATCTATGAAAGAGTTCCATGGGATCACAGACTGAGAGCTAAAGAGCCTGAGAGTCCATCAGGTCAAGTCCCCTCATTTTACAGGTGAGGAAACTGAGACAGAGAGAGGCCAAGTGTTTTGTCCAGGGTCACAAGGCTAGTAATTCTCTGAGGCAGGATTTGAACTCAACTCTTTCTGACTCCAAGTTTAATACTCTGTATCACTTCTCAATGGGAAGTCTGCCCCCATTAGATGCAGACTTGGGTTCGCCAGAAGCTAGGGAGAGTAACCACTATCCTCTGCCCCATCTTCAGGTTTCTCTCTGTAGATCTCCCCAGAATGCTGGGCCTGGAGGCAAAGTCACCAATAAGTTTGCCTCTGTCTTTTCATTCCTGGAGAGGAGAACCAATATGTCATCTAGGTTTCCACTGACAAGACAATTTTCCATAGAATTCAATTCCTACACATTAACTTTCACAAAAATGAATTTTAACATTCATTTTTTAAATTTTTGAATTCTAAATTTTCTACCTTCCTCCCTCACCTCCCCACTCTCCATGACAGTAAGCAATTTGATTTAGCTTATATATGTACAATCTTAACTTTTAAGTAGTTGTCTGAATCTCTCATGAATAAAATGAGAATGTTTGGCCTGAAATAAATGAATATTATCTTCAGTTCTTTTGTATTTATTAAATGTGCCCCTGGCTAGATGCCACTGCTGAAGGTAGAAGAAACCAAAGGTTCCTTTGGTCCTCCTCACATCACTACAGTAGAATGGAAAGAACCCTGGATCTGGAATCTGAGAGCCTAGGCTCAAATTCTAGCTCTGATATCATTACTTGGGTGACTTTGGATCTCTACCAGAGCCCCAGTTACCTCTTCTTTAAAGAGGAACCATACTAGACTTAGATAAACCCAGTCTCTTCCTGATTTAAATTCGATGTTCCTATGAAACTTAGGCCAAACCACAAAGCACCATCTTGACTTTGAATTCCCCCATTGGCCCTACAATAGGTCACATAACAAAGCATGGCACTTTCCACTAAGGTCATAGCTTGGATACACTGTCTATCTGTCTACTGGTTCTGCGCCCTCTTCCCATATTTGCTGATTGGAAATCTAATTCCATAGAGGGAAGGAAGATTTAGCAAAGGCAAGGCCAGAAGACTGGGGAAATGTGCCCAGTTCTCAGTGGACTGGGTCATCCCCCGCCTTACTGAAAAATAGCTCCCATCAGCTGGTTTCCTGTCTCCTGATTCAGAATATAATGAAACAGATTGATTCAAAGTTATTTCTGTATTTTACATGTGTCTTATCTCTAATGGTGGGTTAGACGTCAGCAGTAGAAGGTTGCATAAATTATTTGGTTTTACACACCTAAAGTCCTGACCTTTACAGTTTGGTATTCTAACACATGCAAATGACTTGAAAATTATTGCTTTAGTTCAAGAACTCTGGCTTTAAAAAAAAAAAAGCATAGTTGTAGCACTGAGAAACAACATAATCTAGGGGATAGAGGGTCAGCCTGGAAATCGAAAAATCCTGGGTCAAAATCCTGCTTCTGACATATACTGGCTGGGTGAGGTCACTGAGTGACTCAGGCAATTCTATAGATCAATAATACTAATAGCTAGAGTTTTATAACACTTTGAGCACATTTGCAAAATGTTTTACATATATTTACATTATGTCATTTAGTCCTCACACCCTCAACAAGCAATTAATTTTCTATTATGTGTTAAGCACCTGAACATAAAAACAAAATTGAAATCCTTCCTTCCCTCAAGGAGCTTATATTCTGGCAAGGAAGACAACATATACACACGTGGGCATATTATAAAATAAATATAAGGTGCTAGAGTTCAGGGGTGGGGGGATCAGGAAAGTGCTCATTTAGAATGAAAGACAGAATCAAAGACTTCCAGCTGGAAGGAACCTTCGAGATCATTAGCCCAGTTCCCTCATTTTACAGATGAGGGGATTGAATTATGGAGTTGCTGATCTGAATCAGTGGAGGGAATTTTTACTTCGAGAGCCCTTCACATTGATGACATCACAGGTTCCAACCCTTTCCCCAATTCTCATCCCCCCCAAAATTAAATAAACTAGAGCCTGAGGCAAAGATATTCTAAGATGGCAACACTTTTGATTGTTACTAATAATTATAATAACACCTATTTATATAGTGCTTTGCAAAGTAGTTCATAAAACCTTCCCCTGGCCCCCAAAATAATTTCCTTTGGGGACTTGAAGATGGACACTAAAGGCTATTAAAAGGTTGGATTAATGGTCTTGTGATACTAGCCTATACTTTCATCTGCTTCTGCCATTTTCCACATGTTAGGCTTATCTAGCCTAAAATAACAATAAATTGGGGTGCCTAGGTGGCACAGTGAATAGAGCACCAGCCCTGAAGTCAGAAGGACCTGAGTTCAAATCTGGCCTCAGACACATAACACTTACTAGCCATATGACCTTGGGCAAGTCACTTAATCCCAACTGCCCCACCAAAGAGCAAAAAAAAAAAAAAAAACCAATAAATTAAAGGTCCTACAGATAGCAATGCCCTAATGCAATCCCTTAGGCCTGAGGTTGCAAAGTGAAAATCTCCCGAGCAATTTTCATGGTCACATTAAATGGAGTTTAGCAAGCATCACTATCTGTTATACAGTTATCCCTTCCACCTTGCAACTTTCCCCAATGAGGTTTTGATATATTGTGGGTTGGCATAAGAAATTAAATGAGAATTTGGGGAGAGTTTTGTGGAAGCTGTAGATGACATGTAAAGGTCAGCAGGCAATATAATAAAAGTTTAAAAACTCAGAAATGCATAAAATATGTGTATAGTATCATATAATATCAATACATTTTATCCTTCAATACCATAAATATATATATAATTTCTTCTCTGGTATTGAAGGGAGGGCCAAAAAATTTTACATGGACTTTCCAGATCAGGTGCACCACCCCCATGATGTGGAAGGGATAAGCCTACAAACAAAAACAAAACAAAACAAAAAAAAACTGAAGCTATATCTACATAAAAACTTAAGTATTTCCTAAAAGTCTGAACTCATCTCTCATGACTAGTAATCTCATTCATTACCAAGACTTCATATCAGCTCTATGCAGGTACCTTCTAACTCTATATCACCAGTTTATAGATTTAGAGACTTGAAGATACCTCAGAAGTGAAGTTCAACTGTCCCATTTTACAGATAGAGAAACTGAGAAACAGAGAGATTAATTGACATGGCCAAAGTCACATAGGAAATAAGAGAACTGTGATTTGAACAGGGGATCACCAAATCTAAACCCATTTCTCAGGAAGAGCCAAGATGGCTGAGTAAGAAGAAGAAACACAACTGAGCTCTCCCCACAACTACACAAAGATCTAGAAAACTCATCAGACCATATGCTGGTAGAGATCTCCAAGAAGAAAATCACAATGAATCATTTTTCTCTCTCAGGTAGACATAAGTAAATAGAGTATTCTATAAACATTGGGAATGCAATACATCCAGGAATAGCTATGCAGAGAGTTGTAGGACAGGGGAAATGTGATGAAGGGCAAGAAGAAGCCCCAAATACAATACATTAGGAATACAAACTTGTGCAGGATACAGGAACAGGTATCAACTGCTGCCTCTATCTCACTAGCTAGGTCTAGATCTCAGATTGAGGGCAGACAGAAAAGGTGACCTATCCTAGTAGTGGCATTTCAGGTTAGAGAAGACAAGGACCCTAGCCTGTGTACTAAATGAGGAATGAATTTAAAGGGAAATAGTGACTCTGTAGCTATGACCCTGGAAATGAATCAGGGTGTGAGTTCCAACTTCTAATCCAATCTGATATCTGGAGAGGAAAAATCAGAGCAGGAATCCCAGACCAAAGAGTAGCCTGACATTCTGTCTCTCTGAACCAGCATGTTCTTATCTCTAATGGTGGGTTAGACATTAGATAAACTCTCTTTACCTAGCTGGCACTCACTACCTTCCTTTTCCAAGTATATCAATGTCTGAGTTTACTGAAACTCCAACCAGGACAAATTCATAGATATATCACTCAGAGCCAAATCCAGGTCAGGAACTTGTAGATCTCAGACCAGAAGGATAGTAAAGACTTTTTCCTAGATCAGAACACCTTGGGAGCACTGAAACCTTTCAGGTTTTCAGACTGAACCATCCCTGATGTCCTAGAACACTCAATAGCCTAAGAAAGCAATAGTAGAACCAGGCTAGATGTTTCCTCCAGAAGTGCACAGGGTCTAGTCCTTATATGAAGTCTGAAGTCATAAAGCATGTTGGGAAAAGGATAAAAAAAAGGAATCCCATCACAAAAAGCTATTATGATGACAGGGGTTCTCAAGATACAAACCCAGAAGAGAATGAATCCAAAAACATCCCCAAGCAAAGCCTCAAATAAATGGCTGCAAATTCAACTATAATTCCAGGAAGGAATAAAGCAAGAGTTTTTTAAGAGTTTAAAATCTTTTAACGTAAATTAGAGTGCTAAAGAAAAAAATGGAAAAGAAATAGGAGCTATGGAAGAAAGAATTGGAAAGGTAATTAACAGTTTGACATAGGAGGTATAAAATCTTGTCAAACCAGCCAACTCCCTGAAAATTAAAATGTGCCAAATAGAATATAATGACCCCATGATAAAAGAAATAAAGTTAAAAGACTGAAAAAAAAATAAAGAAAATAAAAGGTATCTCATAGCAAAAACAAATTACCTAGAAAA
Source organism: Gymnobelideus leadbeateri (assembly GCA_011680675.1). Lineage (NCBI taxonomy): Eukaryota > Metazoa > Chordata > Mammalia > Diprotodontia > Petauridae > Gymnobelideus > Gymnobelideus leadbeateri. The sequence continues at coordinate 662,983 of WOXC01005212.1, read as the reverse complement.
CAGATTGAGGAGAAATAATTTAAGAGTCATTGAAAGTTAGGACAAAGTAAAAACAAAAATAGCTTAGACTGTCTATTTCCAGAAAGCATAAGTGATTATCTACATCTCTTAGCATCGGAGGGCAAAGTGGAAATTGAAAGATCTATCAGTCACCTACTTAAAGAAATCCCAAAATGAAAGTTTTCAAGGAACATTATAGTCAATATCCAAAGCTTCTGGGTCAAAGAAAAAAATATGATGAGCAACCAGAAAGAAAGAATTCAAGTACAGAGAAACCACAGTCAGGATCACATATGATTTAGCAGCCATTACTTTAAAGAGACTGGAGCCTTCGACATGATATTCCAGAAGGCAATATAGGCTCAGGTGAAACTGAGAAAACAGGTTTTCATTGACTGAAAAAAATTGATTTTAAAAAATAATAAATCCTATTCTCTCTTTATTGAGCCATGCTATTCTGACTTTTCTTCTGCATTTCCAGCTACTCATGGGACATTTCCACCTGGTGAACTCACCAGAGCCTCAAGCTCAACATAGCTAAAACTGATTTCATATTTTCCCCCAAATCTGACTTCTCTCCATTTGTCCTTGTGGCAATCCAATCTTTCATATTCACAGAGTTGGGGTTATCTTTGACTCTTCCCAAGGAATAGGCTTATAAATGTTTAACAACCTGATCTCTCTGGAAGAGAGAAGGAAGAAGGAAAAGAACATGTGATACATTTTTCTTTAAGTTTAAACTACACTATGACCATTTTCTCTACCAATTTTTTAAAGTTTAGATGATCAACAAACAAATCAAGCTCTGATTTGCCGTTTTTGCTGATTTCTGAATTTCACATTCATCTGTCACAAAGTTTGGACCAGCAGATTCCAGCACAACCCTGCTCTTCTCTCTCTCACATCCATCATTCAGTCATTTACCAGGTCTTAGCTCATTTGATACTGAAGCAGTTCTTGAATCCTCCTCCCCTTCTCTTTATTGACTCTGACAAGACTCTAATGCAAGTTTTAAGGTGTTCCTTCCCCTCTCCCAGGGATACAATGTCTTTTTTTTGTTGTTTTTTTTTGGAGGGCAATTGAGGTTAAGTAACTTGCCCAAGGTCACATGGCTAATAAGTGTGCCAAGTGTCCTATGCCAAATTTGAATTCAGGTCCTCCTGACTCCAGGGCTGGTGCTCTATTCACTGCACTACCTAGCTCCCTGATACAATATCTTCTTACTCTTCTCCCCTGCTTTCTTTAGCTTAGGGCTTCATATCCATATTCCTGGGCTTTTGCAATTCCCTTTTCTGGTTGTCTCACCTTCACTCTCTCCCCACTCCCAACCACCTTTCATATTGCTGGCAAAATAATCTTTCTTAAATACACATCTAGCCATATCACTCCTCCATTCAAAAGTGGCTTCCTATTGCCTACTAAGTTCAAGCTCCTCCACCCTTGGCACTCACTACCTTCCCTTTCCAGGTGTATCTCCTATGCCTCCCATCCATACACTTTTTATTGTAATCAACTTAGTCAACTCTGTGCACCCCCGTGCTAAATATGGGCTTCCCTCCAACTATGCCTTTACTCAAGTTGTTCCCAGCACCTGAATTTCTCTCTCTCCACCTCTTTAGTTATTGAAATCCTGAGCATCCAACCAACTCTATAGGAAGTCATCCCCCCTCCCCATTATTCCCAGTGGGTATCAACCTTCTCCCTCAGACCTCCCAAAGCCTTCTGTTGTGATAGACATCACTACGCCACAAAGGGATTTATGAGTTACCAAAAGAATTTGCACTGATTTCTTATCCCCCTGTTTGAGTTAATATCACCTGCGTCCCAGAACTGTTATGAGGATAAAATAAGATATTTGTAAAGCTTTGACTTTTTGCAAACCTTTTTGTTTTTTGTAAACCTTAATTTGCCAAACTTAATCTTGCTATATAAATGGTGGTGGTGGTAGTAGCTACTGCTGTTGTCCTATTATCGGCATCACTATCATGAGGGCAGAAACAAGGAGAAGGGATAACATTCATTAAGTGTCTTCTATGTGCCAGGAACTATGCTGAGTGATTCCCCAATGTTATGTTGTTTGATCCTTCACTAGAACTCCAGAAGGAGGTGCTATGATTAACCCTATTTATAGCTGATCAAACTGAAGCAGATAGAGGCTAAGTAACTTGAAACTACATCACATCTAAACTCAATAATTCCCCGAGCACATACCATGGTGTTCTGCTCATGTCTAAAGTATATTCACACTGTATTGTGGCATAGCAAAGCAAAGCACAAAGTTGTATTTTATCATATTATATTATATGATTGGGACAGGACAGGATGGGATATAACAGGATAAGGTAGAGTGGGATGGGATGGGATAGATAAATATATTGTGATAACAGGGAATTTTTGCCAAGAGGGCAAGAATGCTAAACTAAGATCACTACTCCACCCCTTCCCTCTCCAGTGTTATTAAGTAGCTTTTGATTCCTATTAAAGCTTCAAGCCTATTTTCATGGCTCAAGAATCTAATGGCTAAATGAGAAGTATGTTTTTAATCCCCAGCCCAAAAAAAAAAAACTCAACAAGAATCGCAGACCACATATGGGACACACATATAACCTACATTCTGTAATGGGGAAGAAGTAATGGGAGTTGATTGTCCTTAATTCAGCTAGACGTGAGGATGGGGTCCATGTTGGGTAGTAGTGATGGGTAAAAAAAGGTATTAACAGAAGCCCGAGTGACCCTTTTGTGTGTGTATAGTGAGGCCTTTTTACCAAAAGCCTCTCAGTCCTGGGCAGTATTGCAAAAGAGAGGCCATAACCCAATGCTTATTCCCTCCCACACACACACACCCCCATCCCTAAAGAAGCTGCAACAGAAAATGGCAACAAGAAATACCTAGAAGAAAAGCAATGAAGAACTGCTTCTGAAGAGAAAAGCAATGGGAAAAGACAAAGCTTTAGTAAATGATAGTATCAGAGACTTGGAAGAGTAGCCAAAGTATCAGGGTCAAAGCACAGCAAAGCTAAATAGGTTAATGAGAAATGGAGCTGTGAAGGCATTCTGACCATACACACCCTTCTCATCTTAGAGCATAAGTGTCCCTGGGTGCACTGTAATCCCTTTCCCAACATCGTGCAAATCTATGGAAGATCAGAACCCTTTTTATGTACAATGAGTACGTGTGTGTGCGTGCACGCATATGTGTGTGTGTGTGTGTGTGTGTGTGTGTGTGTGTGTGTTGGGGGGGGCAGTAATGTACTGATTCATTTCTGTTATTTACATTGCTATTATATCTCAATTAAATGTTTTGTAATTTAATTTATGATTTCTACATGATATGTTGGTCAAGAATAACATTGCATGGCTATTTGAATCATACAATGTATTATGATTACTCAAAATACTGGGGTCCAGAGTCACATGGTATATATTGGACTATAGCATAGCATACTGTAGTGTAATATAGCATAACCTACCCCATCCTTCCCAAAAAAAATCCTGAAAACAGAAAACCAACATCACATAAAATAGAATGTTGCATGCAGAATGCCAAATAGTCAATTTATTACCTTTTTTAAACAAGTGTAACTGATTGGTTACAGCTAGGTGGCAAAATGCATAGAATGCCAGGTCTGGGATCAGGAAGACTCATCTTCCTGAATTCAAATCTGGACTTAAGATACTACTTATTTGTGCAACCCTGGGCAAGTCACTTAACTCTGTTTGTCTCAGTTTCCTCATTTATAAAATGAGCTGGAAAAGAAATGGCAAGCCGCTCCAGTATCTTTGTCAACAAAACTCCAAATGCGGTCATAAAGAGTTGGACATGACAAAAACTGATTGGTTGTTTTGCTGGGTAGCCATCATCTAACACTGGCAGTTAAAGAGAAACGGATGGTCTCATGGGGCCCTTCATATAACTCACTTCAAGCACAAACCACTGGGCAAGGCCATAAATCCTTCACTTAGTTAACCATTTATATCAAGATATTTGCTCAAAAATATGCAACATCGTGCATCTCTAAACCAGCCAGTGAATTACTGTTTTCACTTACTGTGCTTTTTATAGGCCTTTACAAATCATAATACCTTCTCCTCACAACAACCCTATTGAGGTAGACAGAGAAAATAAAAATCATAGCTGACACCTAGGCAGCACTTTAAAATCTGCTAAGTGTTCTATGTACATCATTTCATTTGACCTTCACAAAAAAAGAACCCTATGATATAGGCCATGCAAGTAATATTGTCCCCATTTTATAGAGGAGGAAACTGAGACTCAGAGAATTCACAGGGAGTAAGGGGTAGAACTGAGATTGAAATCTTGGCCTTCTGACTCCACATTTACTGATCTACGCTAGGATGATATCTTTTAAAATGTTTAGATACAAATGTAGTACATCCCCCAAGCCAAGACAATGTAACAGAAAAGGATAATTTCCTGAGCGGTATATCTCTTAGAGAAAGAAAAAAATTACCCAGGTGTCTCCTTCCTGGTGCTGCATGGAATAACCAAGGACCAAAAGCTAAAATATGGTAGCATAAAGGAACTGAGCTTTCCTCCCCACTTATGATGGTGCGCTGTTTGGACTGTACAACCCACTAGAAAGGGGAAGAGTTTCTGTCTAGCACTACCAAGTGTGTTTCATTTAGAGGGGTACCCAAACCCTCATAATCAGCGGCAGGAGAGCAACCCACCAGAATGTCAGCATTGCCCACCTCGGAGTCCCAAGTGTGCTTCACTTCTGGTGGGAGGTCAAACTGAAGGTATGATGAGTCTGGAGGGCAATGGCCTTAGAATGTCAATGGATTGTTCCACTGGCAACCCCAAGTTCAATTGCCTTCTTGAGCATCCAAACTTCAGGGTGGTGTTGCGTCGAGAGGAATTTATAAGATACTATTAATTAATTAATTAATTAAGATTAATTCCTATTGCTTTCTTTGTGCCTTCCTGTCACTCTGATGAAGGAAATATGGGGTTTGGACATCCTGCCCTAGGGTGAGCTCTTGAGGCGAACCCTGACCCTTCCAATGAAAATTCTTCCAAGGTTTGAGAAGGATGGAAGAACATGGAGCTCTTTATTGATGATTTTAAAGTCCCATTATTAGGCATAGTTGACACCTCGAATGTTCATTAATTGATTAGCATGACCTCATATCTCTGGATATTGTGTATTCATGTAATTATATGTTTGTATATTTATTCCCAGCGTTCTCCAGAGAATCTGGTGTTCCACTTACAAAAAGGTGGAAGTAAAGTTGAATTCACTCATTTACAATCACAGAAAGAAAAAAAAGGAGTCTCCAGGTGAGAAGAGATCTCAAAGGCCACCTGTTTCAAACCAGACCTGACAAGAATCCCCTTCTTCGATATCCCTGATAAGCAACCATTCATCTGAAGTCCTCTGGTGAGGGGTAACCCACTACTTCATGCAATCCCCAGTACCTAGATAGACAGTTACACAGAAGACATATTAAGTAAAGTTTGTTGATTGAGTTAATTCCTGTAGAAAGGGAAATCAAATAAAGGTAGTCGAACCACACGAGAACTTAGTTCCTCCAATTTTTCACTACCCTGAACAACCTACATGCTAGAGCATCACCAAATCTCTCCTTTCATTCTCTGTTCTCTCTCCCTCACTTTCCTGATCTAATCAAATGTCAAATTTGACAAGTCAGTATTCCATAACCTGCCTCACATCTTTATCCTTCCCTTGACTCACACAGTCACCAGCCTAGTTCAGGCCCTTATCCTAATCTCTTGGATTATTGATATATCATCTTAATTATAATCCCTGCTTCCAAAATCTCCCCTCTGATAACTGCCAATTTGATAATCCTAAAACACATTTTTGGTGATGGAGTAATGTCCAAGGCTTTCAGTGTTCAAGAATTCTCCCCTCTGACTAGAAGTTTCAATTCTTGAACTCCTAACTTTAAGCTTTCTTGCAAGATAATCCCTGGAAGTTATGCTGCCCAAGAAATCACTTTTTTTCCAGCTAGAAGGCTCAAATCAGAATCAGGCTGTTTAGATTATCTCCCCTCTTGTTAAAAGGAAGCAGGGACACAAGAGGGACATGCAAAAGGAAATTATCTCTTGGACCACGTGAGCAAACAACTCTGATATGTCTCTCTCCAGAGTTTCCATTAAAAGATCCTAAGGATCTGAACTCTCAAGATCTCTCTAAAAGAAATGTGGAAGGGTAAAAATTTGGGAAGTGGGGGGGAGGGGAGCCAAGATGGCGGAGTGGAAACAGCTCATCCAAGCCACTCTGCCCCCAGATTCCCCCCAAACTATGTAAAAGGGGACTCTGAACAACTTCTGGAGCCCAACACCCACAGAACGACACAGAGAAGCTAACCTCCCGCTGAGGACAGCCCAGCAGCCCTGCAGGAAGGACCAGCGCAGCGCTCTGGGACCTGGCAGGGCGAAGCCGAGCTGAGCCCAGGTTCGTGTGAGCCGAGGTTTTAGCCCCAGGGCGGCAGGGCCAGCAGCCGGCTGGAGGAACCCCAAAACACCAGCAGCTATGGCGACTCCAGAATTATCAACATAGACATGCCTAGGACAAAGTAAGAGGTTAGTGTCCTATGGACTTTGGGACCTGTATTTAGGGAATGCATCAGCTCCCTGCCCTGGGGGCTAGAAGCCCCTGAGGAGACATGCCATTTTGTAGTTTTCAGAGGCAGCTCCAGCTCCCAGCCTGCAAATTGTAGGGAGATCCAGCGATCAGTCTTGGGGGGTAATCGCTCTTGCTTTAACCTCCTTGGATCTGGATTTTGATCTACGGTGGAAGTCGTGGGTGGGTTTACAGCTTGCCAGAAACGGAAGTTGCCCCCCACACGTTCGGGACGAAAATTCCTCTAGCTGGCCTTAAAGCCATAGTGTGGCAACAAGCCCAAAAGTCAAGTAATTAAGTGGCAACATGCCAAGGCAAAGGAAACAGAAAAATGCAACCCTAGACTCCTATTTTGGGGGCATAGAGTGGGAAAAGGACTGTGAGGTCAGAAGTCCTGCTCCAAAAGCCCCAGGGGAAAACATGAGCGGGTTGCAGGCCATAGAGGACCTTAAGAAGGACTTTAAAAATCAAATAAGAGAAGTGGAGGAAAAATTGGAAAGAGAAATGAGAAGGATGCAGGAAAAGTATGAAATGAGGGTCAACAGCCTGACTGAGGAAAACAACACCTTAAAAAATAGACTAACTCAAATGGCAAAGGAGGCCCAAAAGGGCAATGAGGAGAAGAATGCCTTAAAAAGTCGAATTTGCCAGATGGAAAAAGAATCTCAGAAGTTCACTGAGGAGATTCATTCCTTCAGAGTTAGACTGGAGCAAATGGAAGCTAATGACTTTATGAGAAATCAAGATGCTGTTAAGCAGATCCAAACAAATGAAAGATTAGAAGGCAATGTGAAATATCTCATGGAAAAAACCACTGACCTGGAAAATAGATCCAGGAGAGACAATTTAAAAATTATTGGACTACCTGAAAGCCATGATCAAAGAAAGAACCTAGAAATCACCCTTCAAGAAATTCTCAAGGAAAACTGCCCTGATGTTTTAGATCCAGAGGGCAAAATAGAGGTTGAAAAAATCCACCAATCACCTCCTGAAAAAGATCCCAAAAAGAAAACTCCCAGGAATATTATAGCCAGGTTCCAGAATCCCCAGATCAAGGAGAAAATACTACAAGCAGCCAGGAAGAAACAATTTCAATATTGTGGAAACACAATCAGAATAGCCCAGGACCTGGCAGCTTCTACACTGAGGGATCGAAGGGCATGGAATATGATATTCCAGAGGGCAAAAGAACTGGGAATGAACCCAAGGGTCACCTACCCAGCAAAACTGAGTATTTTGTTTCAGGGGAAAATATGGTCATTCAGTGGAATAGAGGACTTTCAAGCATTCTTGAGGAAAAAACCAGAATTGAATAGAAAATTTGACATCCAGACACAAGAAGGAAGAGATGCCTGAGAAGGTAATCAGGGAAAAGAAATCAAAAGGAACTTATCAAAGTTGAACTATTTACATTCCTGTATGGAAAAGCAATAACTGTGACTGATGATATCTTTCTCACTATGAAAATAATGGAAGAAGGGTATGTGGTCATATGAATACATATGTGAATGTGTGTGTGTATGGTTACAGTTATATATGGATAGAGGGCATAGGTTGAATTTGTTGGGAAGGGAGAATACTCAAGGGATGAAAGTATGAGGTGAGAGAGGAAAGTGGCAAGAGGAGATGGGGAGAGACATGGTAGGGTAAACTATCTCATGTAGGGGAAGTGGTTGCAAAGGAGGGGGAGAATAAGGAAGGCGAAAAAGGCAAAACCACATTCACATTGAATTTGGTTCAGGGAGAAAATGACATACATACTAAATGGGATATCTCAACCTGCAGCAGGATAGGGGGAAGGGGGATGAGAGGAGGGATGATGGATGGGAGGGCATCCTTGGGGTGAGGGGAGGTTGGAAGTACCCACTATAGAAGAGGGACAGGATCATGTAGGGAATGGACCAGGTGGGGGGTGGGATGAGTGGGAGGGAATTAGAAGCAGCCTTGTACAATATATCTACTATGATAATGTTTTGCATAGCTAGACATGTACAACATATACTGAATTACTTATCTCCCAAGAGGGAATGGGTGACAAGGGAGGAAGGAAATGGATCTGAAATTTGAGGTCGTAACATTAAATGTTCCAAATATATATAAATACTATTATTAATACTCTTTTGCTTGTAACAGGGAGATAAGATGTGCAGGCATTGGGACACAAAGACTCACCTTCCTCTAATGGAAAAGTCGATGGGGGTATGGGAGAGAGCAGATTGGAGGAAGCGATATCTTGTGGGACTACTATTCTGGGAGGTTGGGTAGGGGAATAATGGGGGGAAAATGATTGTAACTCAAAATCTTGCGGAAATGAATGATGTAAAACAGAAGTTAATAAAGCATTTGTTTAAAAAAAATTTGGGAAGTTACTAGTGTCCCTTTTAATACAAGCACAAAGTGGGGGTGACTAGGTGGGGCAGTGAATAGAGCACTGGCCCTGGAATCAGGAGGACCTGAGTTCAAATCCAGCCTCAAATGCACTAACTAGCTATGTGACTTTGGGCAAGTCACTTAGCCCCAATTGCCCTCTAAAAAGAAAGAAAAATACAAGGACAAAGGGAAGGGCCCTTTCTTTATATTGTGGTTCCTCCTGCAAAAACTCATCCTTCCAATATTTTGCGCACACACACACTTTCAAGCCCATCCCTCTAAACCAACCAATTCAATCTGGGGGCAGCCCCTGCAAGATATTAGCAAGTGTCTTCAGTCTTCTAAACCAAGTATCCATGGGTTTGTACATTTGGGAGAAACCATCAAAAGTCCCAAATAAATATGATCAAGGTGATTGCCAGAATTTCTCTTATACACATTAAGTACCTCCTGGGTACAAAGTCCAGGGCTAAGAGCTGAGGGAGATATATAAAGATTAATTAATAGGTCACATCCCCACCATTGAGTCATGTACAGTCTCGGAGCAGGTTGGGATAGGGGAAGGAAAGACACAGAAAGAAACAGCAAAAGCAAGAAAATGATAAGTTCATCCCAGCTAAGTTCAAAGAAACTCATTACCAGTTTGACTGCAAGGTAATGAATGTTTCAGCCATAGCAACTCCCCAAAAATAAACTGCTAGATTGTGGATGGGCCAAAAGGGTAATCGCTTAAAGAAACAACCAAGCCAAGGTAATCGTTCACAGATCCTTGAAATACTGAATAGGCACCTCCTTCGTGAGGCTGATAGGAGGAAGGTACTTCATTATTAGCTTTAAAGTTCAATGTCAAGGTGTTTTGGAAACTTTACCGTGCTCTAGAAATGTGAGACGTTGGTATAGTAGGAATATAAACCAATAGGAGAGCCTAAGATATAGAAAGTTAGATCTGGAAAAGGTCTAGGGAACCATCTCAAGGGCTTAAACCTCATCCTTTTACAGAGAAGGAAGGTGAGAACCAGAAAAGGAAAGTGACTTGCAAAGCTATAGCAAGGGTGGATCAATCAGGGCTTTGCTCCAGAGCTCAAAATTCAGATGGCACCAATAGAACCATCCCAAGTCATGTTTTCAACCCACCCTAACTCCCACCCCCATAGTAGCTACATGCCAAATTTTACCAACATTAAATGGTACAGTTGATAGATTACTAGGCTTGGGGTCAGGAAGATCTGAGTTCAAGTCCAGTCCCAGACATTTATTAGCTATGAGACCCTGGGCCAGTCACTTAACCACTGGCTGCCTCAGTTCCCTCATCTGTAAAATGGGGATAATAATAGCAAATTCTTCTCAGAGTAGTTTTAAGAATCAAGTGATAGAATAATTATAAAGTGCTTAGAATGTCTGGTACATAGTAAATGCCATATGTCTTAATAATTATTATTATTATTAATGTTATTATCATTGACATTATTATTATTGCCCTTGTTTCCCTAGCAAAGGCCAGTCCTTCAGAAGTGCAGAAACTTCATTATGCTCCAGGGTCGGATTCTTCCCGGTGATGTCCCACACCTCTACACTTGCTCCAGGAATAAAAATGACTAGTTACTGCTCCAGCCCTAGGTTACACAGCTAACCTAGTAAGGAGCATGGCAAAAATTCAAACCCACTTCCTCTCACTCCAAATGAAATGCTGCACCAGATTGGATGGTGCTAGTGCACGGTCAAGGGTTTTTAAGCTCCTTTCTGATTCTAAAATGCCAAGGTCCTCTCCCTCTACTTTGGTGGGTAAGGGGAAAGGAAGGAGTGGTATCTGAAATAGCAAGAGACCCTAAGATCACTGCAGAGAAATGTAAATCCTCTTGAGTGTTGCTGCTGCCAGAGCCTGGCAGCTTCAGAGGGCTTAGGCCTTCCCCACAGGATGACTTCAGGTGGTTGAGAAGTCACTATTCATCTCCCCTACTGGGCAGGTATGCCAGGAATGAATGAAGCAATGAAAAATGCATTAATTAATGGAAAAAAACATTAAGTACCTTCTACACATAAAGCACTATGCTAAGCTGAGGATACAAATAGAAAAGAAAGACAGTCCTTGCCCTTAAAGAACTCCCATTCTATTGGGGAAGAAAACACGTACAGGAGATTTTAGCTGTAAGTCCAATGGAAAGGTCATTTGGATACTATAGCAAAACAGATGGGAATGCATCTTCTTTAATATTATTTCCATGATGAAATGATGCTGAACCATTTGACAGTGTCAAGGACTTTGGTGACAAGGACTATGGTCAGGGGTAGACAGGTGCTGCCACTCCCAGAGTTCTTGGGCTTATTGTTCAGGAAGAGCAGTTGGTCAGCATTTGGCACTGGTGGTGAAGAGGAAAGTGAATCCCTTCTCCACTTTTCCCATCACTCATGGCTAAAGGGCTTAGCCTGGAGGGAGGGGAAGTGGTCTAAGGAATGCTGTTATTTCCAAAGCTTTTGAGTTCAAGGTTCTGAGCTATCTACAGGAAGGTCTAAGAAGAGATGGTGATTGAAGTGGTAATTATTGTCTAAGTCTCCAAACTTAAGGCTGTAAAGAATAAACCCTCTTGAGAGGGATAACACATAGAGCTGCTATCAGTCCTTTAAACAAGATTTAAAGGGGCTTCCGTGCTTTTCTGGTAGTAGACTTTGATTGGGAAAGAGGGAGAGGGTGGAGAGAGGTAAGAGTGAGGAAGGTGCTGGACACTTGACAACAGGGAGAAAGGGCTGAAGAACAGAAAGTCTGCTGGTTCCCAAGCCCAGCTTTGCTCACTTCACAATTTCCCTGCAGGGCTGGCCCTGCCCAGGAGCCTTGCTCAGCTGAGCCCTGGAACTCTGGGAACACCAAGTTCCAGGATGAAAACGTATTCACCAAAGCTTGCATTACTACACTAACTGACCTACATTTTACCAACTCCATTAAACCCACTGCTTTTTAAATGTACTTATGGATTACTGTTTATTATAATCATCTGTGTATACATCTTATTCTCTTTCTAGAGCTCCAGGAAGGGAGACATTGAGTTTTTAGTTAAAGTTTATCTGACACCATAGTTTATCACATACCCCCCCCCCAACACATACATAGTACTCTGAACAAAGTATGTGCTAAATAAACAGGTGTTTCCTGAGTTGAATTTAACAAACACCTTCTAATGATCTACTGACTGGGTGGAAAGCACTACAGTGGGTACTGGGGATGCAAAGATAGAAAAACAACCAAATCTATAATCGGGTTTTTTTGTAATCCTGTGAATTTTATTTTATGCATTTCAAAACATGATTCTGGGGGCAGCTAGGTGGTGCAGTGAATAGAGCACCCGCCACGGAGTCAGGAGGACCTGAGTTCAAATTCGCCTCAGACACTTGACACACTAGCCATATGACTTTGGACGAGTCACTTAGCCCCAGTTACCCTCCAAAAGAGGCAAAAAACAAAAGCCCAAACATGATTCTGAGAAGGGTCCACACAGGTTTCACCAGAGTACAAAATGTTAAGAACCAATAACATATGCAGATAAGTGCACACACAATAATTTGAGGACAGAGAGAATACTAACTGCTGGGGGAATCAGGGAAGTCCTCCCAGAGGAGGCAGAACACCTGAATCCAAGAGCCTGGAAAAGAAGGTCAGGATTCTTAAAGGCAGAGAGAAGGAAGGAAGGCATGCTTAACCTAAAAAGGGAATTTACTGAACTGAATCCCAAGGTGGGATCTCATTTCCTTACATCTGTGTTCCTACACTACTGACCCACACTGATGGAGGGAATATGTGTCTGTATGTGCCTGCCTCTCCTGTCTCCCCACTGAGGCACATCCCATTACCCCATACTGCATCTAGTACAAGTTACCACCTGCTCTTGTGTTAAAGAGACAGAGTGAGCCAGCCTGGCTTCAAGCTCCAAGAGTGTCTCCAGAGCTTCCAGAGGGAAGCAAGCAAAGGCAGTTCTTGGGCCAGAGAAATTGCTGAGAGTCAGGCGGGGCCTAGGCCCCAGGCCCTCACCAGGCTGCTTGGTACTTGCTTCCCAAAATGGGGAAGTAATGAGGGCTCCTGAGCTCATGGGGCTGTTCCAGAGATTAGCTAATTAAAGATGGGAAAAAAATCTGCAAAAAAAACTGCAAGTGCCAAGTGCCCTTTCTCCAATTATACTGCAGACGGTTCAACCCAATGAGCCATCCAGCTGGCAGGCTTCCCCAACATGCCCTGCCACAGAAGCCCTTGTAGAACTTCCTGCTATCTCCACATGGCCCACTCAGCCCATCACAGGGGCAGAGCAGACAGGTAGAAGACAGAACAGGAAGGAGGGGGCTATAAGGAGAAAGATATTGCAGGATGGCAACAATGTTGTTCCTGGGATTTCCTGAAGCTGGTAGGGGTGGGAACTCAAAGGGATGAAGGGTCTCCCTTCAAGGCCCAACCCAGAGGCCATCTTCTCCATGATGCCTTCTCTGGCACCCTCTTAAGAGGAAGATCTTGCCTTGGTCAAAAATCTCTTCCTCCTTTGCCTGCGTTTCTACTTCTCTCAATCAGCCTTAATCATAATTTTCTGTATGCTTGTCCCTCTAGAAAATTTTGTTCTAAGTTAATTGAAAGACCTGGGACATATATATCATATCCCCATGTCATGCAATGTCCAGCAAACATTAGACAATGTTTGCAGGAATGAATGAATTAATGAATGGTCTATAGGATACACAGGGCATTCCCAAGAAACTAAGGATACAACACAGGATTTTACATGATCCAATAGTTTAAAACTCAGGGTTCCAGAAGCTAGATAGAGCCAGGCTAGTGTGGAAGGTTTGGGGAAGATACTGGTCATTCAGGGCAGTCAGACTCTTGTTCAAGAAAACAGCTAACATCATGGGGCCAGAATCCCACATCCAGCTTAGAACTAGACAGATCTTATGATTTTAAAGGAATCCATTATGCACAAAAATGAGAAATTTTGTCTTACTGAGTCTTTTCACTTTTTCTATTATTTAGAATTCTCTTCTCTTATATACCAACCCTTACAAGAAAGTATTTGAAGTGATTAAGAGAAAAGATAACAGAATCACAACAATATGGGCTTTGTCTATGATGATATAAAAACATTAACACTAGTGATGGAGGAGCATTTTGGAATCAGGAAAACCTGGGTTCCAGTTCTGCTTCTGCTATGTACTAGCTGTGTGAGCATGGGGAGATTGCTTACTTTCTCAGAGCTGAAAGCTGTGGCAAAGCCATAGAACTATCAGTTAAAGTTAAGATGTTCATCTACAACTCATAGACATATGTAGCCCAGCTTTATATTCCTCCTGTCCATTTGTCCCTGTTTTTGTTTTTTGTTTTTTTTTAACATTCTACCTTTTATAGACTCCTTACAAGAGTCTTCAGTTAATGACATCATCATGCCATGGGCTACATCTGGGAGGTGCTCTCTGAGCCATAAATAATCAGGAAAAAGAAGTTTTACAGATATATTTAGAATTCTCTTCTCTGTTATTAGCTGATGTTTTCTAAATGTAGAATGAAAAATACAGAAAGAAGTAAATTAATATATGTATATATATATATATATATGTATATACATATACAGACAGACAGATACCTTTACAATCATTTAGATGAGGCCCAAGAGATACACTCAGGTGTATACAAGGAAGATGAACACAAAACAGTACAATGGGCCAGTACAAATCTATTTTAAAAAATAGAATGTGGGAATTTAATCTGCTCAGAATGTTAGGCCAATGGAAGGAAATGATTTTTGGAAGAGATTCCTTTCTTTGGGCCAGGTCTATTGTGATCCCTGGCCCCAGGAAGCATTTTAGGAATAGTTTAGTACATAGCCTCCCAGGTTACAATGTGAGTAACTAAAATCCCCTTTCATAAGAAATAACTAAATTAAGAAAACAGGTTTGGGAGGCTTGATTTAACTGAATAATGGCCTCTTCTCAAGACTTCCCTAGGTGGGAACATACCCTGTCCAATTTTTTTTTTGCCCACCAGCTTCTTTTTTAAAAAATAGTAATAAAGGTATTTAGAAACATTGAGATCAGAGAGTTTCCACCCCAAAGTAACCAAAAACCCACAGTATGATCCTTGGAAGCAACTAAGCAAATAAGTGCATACGCTCAGACTGGAATACCCCCAGAGCTAAGGCTCTGAGATCCCTAGCATTTTGTACTGGGAGACCAAAGAGCATCTCAAGAATACATTGTTCTGAATCTTAAACATCAAGAAGTATCTAAAACCTACAAGTGCTCTTAACATACACAAACTAAGGTAGCTATGGTAGGAGGAATAAGTGGGTATAGGAACATAGAGAGCCTAGGTCAAGATCAATCAAGGTGGCTTCCCCATCCAAAGCACTTTTAGGGGAATGGATCCTGAAAAGTTACAATTCAGGCTCATGATATGAGTAAACAGAAGACACCAACAATTATAGAGAATTATTATAGCTACAAAGATACCAAAAATCCAACCTAGAAGGAGCAACTCCACAATAACTGTAAGCAGAAAATCAAAAAATGTATTTTGATAAAAACTAAATGAATACCTAGAAAGAATGAATCAAGAGATTTTTTAACTTAAATAAGAGCACTGAGGAAGAATTGATAACTTAGAAGAGAAAAGTAGTATGCTTCACCCAAGTAAAGATTCCCCCAAAATTAGAATGAACCAAACAGAAATCAATGATTCCATGAGACAACAAAAGTAATAAAACAAAATTTGGGGAGCAGCTAGATGGCACAGTGAATAGAGCACTGGCCCTGAAGCCAGGAGGACCTGAATTTAAATCCGGCATCAGACACTTATTAACTATGAGACCCTAGGGAAGTCACTTAACCCCCAAAGCCACCAAAAACAAAAATTTAAGATTTTTAAAATAGATGAAAATGAAAGGGACCTAGTGTCAAAAACAACTATCCTAGAGAGCAAGTCAAAGAGCTATACTCTAAGCCTCATTCGACTCTATGAAAACAATATTAAAAAAAAAACAAACTAGGATACCATGTTTTGAGAAATCAAAAACTGTCCAGATCTATTAGAACCAAAGGACAAAATGAAAACAGAAAAAAAAAAAAACTGCCATTCATTTCTTGAAAGAAACCCCAAAAGGGAAAGTGCTAGATACATAATAGCTAAATTCCAGTTTCCAAATCAAATAAAAGTACTGAAATAAAGAGTTCAAGAACCAAGGACCTACAGTCAGGGTCATACAAGACCTGGTATCTTCTACTACAAATGAAAGAAAATCTTGGAATACAGTATTCCAAAAGAAAAAAAGAGAGAAATAAGCTTACAACTTCATGAAGCAGACTATAAAGTACTGGGGTGATGGGTGGTAATTAGTAATTGGACTTTTTAACAGAATAGAAGACTTTCAAACATTCCCAATTGGGGCTGTAGTGGGAACAGAGCTTAGTAAAAACTTTAAAATGTAAACATAAGGGTGTGAAGCAAAGATGGTGAAGGGAGAGGAAGGATTAGAAGCTAGTTCTTCCCCCTACACTTCCTCAACAGAGATCTAGTGAATGTACTAGACTGGATTCTGATTGGGAAAACCAAGAAGTCACAGTGAGTCATTCTTCCAGGCAAGGGTGGCTTAGAGAAATGGATAGAAAGGGCTACAGACTCTGGGGAGCAAGTCTGGCTAAGAGGTCATGGTGGCAATGTTGGCAACAGCAATAAGAAGTATTCCAGTGCCCAGGAACTGAGAGAGGACTAAGACAGGGAGTTCCATTCTGAGAGCACTGAAAGTTTGTAAGCCCCTAGCCAAAGCTGTGAAAGTAACATTGCACATAAGAGGACAGAAGCTTGGAGCAGACTTCCTTTTTCTCTATACCCACTGGGGTTTGTTTACTGACTATAACATAATAAAAATTACATTCAATGAAGAGTATTTGAAGCAAAGATAAAAAATAAACTGAAAAGCAAACACCTTTAACCTAAAAAATGAGTGTGTCAGCAAACAAATTTTATGAACAATATATCAGTAAATCAGGCATGCACAACTAAAGGGAAAAAAACCTAGAAAACCAAAAAATTAAAATCTCCAATTAAACACCAAAAAAGAGAAATACTAAAAAAAATCAAAGCAGAGACTAATAAAATTTAAAGTAAAAAAATCAAATTAATAAATAAAACTAGGAACTAAGTTGTTATTGTTGTTATTTAGGGGGAGACAATAAAAAAGATATGCTATTAATTAATTTGATTAAGAAAAAGAAAGGAGAAGACCAAATACCAGTATAAAAAAAATGAAAAAGGTAATTTCACAACCAATGAAGAAGAAATAAAACAAAAGCAATTATTAGGAGCTATTTTTCCCAACTGTATGCCAATAAAACTGAAAATCTAAATAAAATGCATAAATATTTATAAAAATACAAAATGCTCAGATTAAAGAATAGAAAATGGTATACTTAAACAACTCTATCTTTAAAAAGACATTGAACAAGTCATATATGAATTCCCAAAGAAAAAACCCCAAGACCAGAAGGATTTACAAGTGAATTCTTTAATTCCCTTACTATATAAATTGTTTTTTAAAAAAATAAGTAAAGGCTCTTACCAGATTCCTTTTATGACACAAAAATGGTCCTGATACCTAAACCAGAGAAAGGCAAAGAAAGAAAGAAAACTATAGATCAATTTCTCTAATAAATATTGATGCAAAAAATGTTAAGGAAAATATTAACAAAGAGACTATAGCAATATATTGCAAAGTTCATACACTATGACCAAACTAGATTTATACCAGGAACAGAGGGCAGAACATTCTAAGTATAATTGAGCAGATTAACAGCAAAAAAATATAAAATCATTTCAGTAAATGCAAAAATGCTTTCAATCGAGTACAACACCCATCCCTGTGGAAAAAATTGTAGAAAACATAGAAATAAAGGGAGCTTTCCTTAAAATAAACAACATCTATCTAAAACCAAGAGTAAGTATTTCCTGACAATGAGGATAAGCTAAAAGTTTTTCCAATAAAATTAGGGATGAAGTAAGGATGTGCATCATCACTTTTACTATTCAATATTATACTAGAAATATTATCTGTAAGAATTTAAAAAAAAGAAATTGAAGGAATAACCATATGTAAAGATGAACCAAAATTATCACTGGCTTACCTGGAGAACTCTAGTATAGTGGTGTCATACTCAAGTAGAAATGGGGGACACTAATCCATGCAGAAGGATCCTTGTAGGTAGCATATTGAATTAGTTTTAAAATATTATATTATTTATGTTTTATTGTATTTTTATTTATTTTATTTATTTTATCAGGTATTTCCCAATTACAATTTTAATCTGATTCCAGCCACTCTTAGGAGTGTTGTGGGCCATATTCAGCTCAGGTTTAACATGTCTGCTTTAGAGAATGAACTAGAAAACTGATCAAAACTATTAAAGACTTAAGCAAAGTTGCAGGGTATAAAACAAACCCAAAAAAATCAGCATTATTCCTATATACCTATATATGTATATTTCAAGCAGTAAGAGCTAAGAGAGAAATTCTATTTAAAATAACTACAGACAGTATAAAATGCTTTTGAGTTTACCTGTTGAGACACCAGAATTTTATAAACACAATTACAAAATGCTCTTCACACAAATAAAGACAGATCTAAATAACTGAAGAAATATTACATGGATAGACCAAGCCAACATGATAAAAATGACAATACTACCTAAATTAATTTACTTATCCATTGCCATGCTGATCAAACCACCAAGGAATTACTTTATGGAGCTAGAAAAAATAATAACAAAATTCATCTGGAGAAACAAAAGACCAGGAATATCAAAGGAATCAATTTTTAAAATGAGGAGGAAAGGGGCTTAGCAATACCAGGTCTCAAATTATGCTACAAATGTATTGTCTCTGTCATTGGAAATCTTCCAGCAGAGACTGGATGGCCATCAATGATGTGGAAGGCACTCTTGCTCACTCATGGCTCGGACTAGGTTGCTTCTGAAGCATTTTCCGTTCCAAAATACTGTGATTCATCCAGTTTGGTGAGTGTCCTCATGGACTTATAGCAGTGCAACTTACATTATTTGTAGGTAGGACAGACTATAGGTTCTTTAAGGGCAGGGACTGTGTCTTATTTATTTCTACGTCTCCATCAGGCCTCCACTCAAGTCCTACTCAAATGCCCTGGTATGTCAGAGAGGCAAGCCTGAGTTCTTAAAAACTATATCAAAAGATTGCAATCTCTAGGTGGACTCATAACGCTAAAAAAGCCTTTGCCTATGGGCTTGGAGATAGATTATACATGTTTGTTGTCTGAGAACCAACTTAGGTACTTGGAGAGACTCAGTGCCAGATTGGCCTCAGGAAGATAGATATTCCAGCCATGGCAATTCTCAAAGACCATCTACAAAGTCATCAAGGGTTTGATCTCCCACATATAGATTCTCATGTTTGAATAGGGTAGGAACGCAACAAATGTTTGTTTACCTAAACTGGAATAAGTAGGCTGGGGTGGCATGGCATGAAGTCTTTTAGAACCAAAAAGACTAAAAGGGCATTGGACAATGAGCTATTCTAAGGGAAACCATTTTCCTTCACAACCATCCCATGTTCAATGCCAGGTAAATTTTCTTTCTCTGGAACTAAAATGTATGAGGAATTAGCATGTCCCTGGGATCTCCCAAACACCATGGATCACATTATGGTAGAAACTAACAGGGATTATGGGTAGCAGAAAGGGGAGGGAAGGCGCTATCAACAGTGGGAGTCAATTTAATTCCTCACTGGGAAGATAGGGAATCACTTGACTTTCAGAGGGGTGAGTATACAGCTCCTTTGGCACTACCAAGAGTCATGGTAGTGTCCAAACCTTAGAATGCCCAAAAGAGCTGAGACAAAAGGCAGAGGAGTCCTGGTTTGAGGGTTCTAGTCTTGGCTCTACCACAAACTTGTGATGTGACCTTGGGCAAGTCCTTTTCTCCTATTAGGCCTTAGTTTCCAAATTTATAAAATGAAGGAGTGGAAGAGATGAATACCCATTAGTCCTAGTTCTTTTGGGGATCAAAAAGAATAAATTTAATAATAATAGTACATCTTCCTGTCACACTTCAAAATCTATAAAGCATTTTCTTCACAATAATTAGTAAGGTAGTTAGTTATTTAATTATTTGCTCTACTACATAGGTAAAGAAACTGAGATTTAGAAAACTTAAATGACTTATTCATGGTCCCATAGCTACCAAGTGTCAGAGCTGGAATTTGATCCTAAATCTCTCCTGATTTCAATTTCAGCATTCTTTCAACTGTATCATAAGCCTCTAATCTCTCTTCTCCATGATGGTTCTGCAGACTTTTGAAGATAGTGATCATGTTCTGCTTTAATCTTCTCTGCTCTAGGCTAAACACCCAAGAAAGCCTTTTTATGATATTTTTAAAAATCATTTGTTTTACAAACATTTATTATCCTCCCTTTTATTCCCTCCCAATTGAACAATATAAAAAGAAAAAGAAAATTCTCACAACAAATATACATATCCCAGCAAAACAAATTCCCATATCAGTCCTTTCCAAAAATGAGTATCTTATTCTGCATTTTAAGTCCCTCACCTCTATGGTAAGAGATGAATAACCTGCTCCATCTTCAGTCCTCTTGTCTCTGTGCTCATCAGAGTTCTAAAGTCTTTCGAAGTTATTTTTCTTTATTTATGTTGCATTGCATAAACTGTTGTCCTGATTCTGCTCACTTGGTTCTGCATCAGTTCATAGAAGTCTTCTCAGTTTTTTCTGAAACTGTATAACATGGTTTCAGACCCTTACGAACCCTGCCCATCTCACCTCTGGAGCATCTGGAGAGGTGTCTATAAGCCTTTCTGACCCTCTCCCTCTGACTTCCCAATAGTCTCTTTTTCAGATGCCTTTACCTGAAATTTTAAGAAAGCCTCAGCTACCCTAAAAGGTAAAACCCACTTTATAAAATTCTGGGTGAACTCATGTCAGCCACTTCTACAGCTCTAGGCTATGTTCCCATCTTGTTTGTGTCTACAAAGACAGCCTCAAAATGTTTCGGTCTACTTTAATCCACCAACACATGTCCCAAGAATCAAGGGACTAATCAAGTGACCCCAGCACATAGGCTGCTCTAACTGGTCCAACCACAAGTTCAGATTGGATTCATACACAGTTGTACTCATAAATGCAGGTTAGGCACAAGGCCCCATTAACATGGAGAAATGAGGACTAACAAAATCCAACCTCTGCATTTTGCAAACTGCTCGAAAATTCAACTTTCAATTCAAATTCACAAGCATTCATGTCCAGTGTATACAAAAACTTGAGTGAAGTCCAGAAGGTCCTAGATAAAAAGGAAAATAAGAGAAAATCTCTGCCATATAATATTCTCTTAATAAATGCTTGTTGCACTGAAGTGAATTGCCCAGAAGGAATTCACAAAGTTGTCAGGGAACTAAAATATGTGCTCTCCTGTTTTATCTTGGGTCTGAATTATTTGAGTACTTAAGATACTCTACTGGCCTCCTCTTCTGGTACCTCATCATGTCATGAAGATGCTATATCAATGGAGCCCATTGGAGCCCTTATTAACTGACTACTATGTGTCAGGCACTATGCTAAATGCTGGGGCTATAAAGAAAGGCAAAAGATAGCCCCTGCTCTCAATAAGTTCATAATTTGGTGTAGGATACAGTGAGCAAACAGATATGAGCAAACAGACTATGTGCAGGATAAATAGGAGATAATTAATGAAGGAAAGGCATCAGAATTAAGAGAACTTGGGAGAGGTTCCCTGAAGAAGAAGCAGGGACTTGAAGGAAGCCAGGGACCAAGCTAGGAAGCTCTGAATGTGGGCCTGACTTAAGGATTAGCATAGCTAAATTCACAGAAGCTCATCAACTTGTGATATTTTTTCTTGGCCAATGCAAATCATGAAACCAGGTACTTAGGCCTGAAGATATTGGCATCTCCATTGGGAGAGAGAATAACCACATCAGGGAAACTATAGATTCTTAATTCACTAAAGTAAATGTACATAAAAATATAGAACATGAGGGTTCAGAAGACCACCCTGCTGGGGAGATAAGAGAAGACTTCCTGGAAGACATGATATCTGAGCTGAGATTTAAAGGATGAACAGAATTTCAACAGGTGAAGATGACAGTAGAGTAGAAAGGGTCAATATTCCAGAAAGAAGGGAAAGGAACAAGCATAGAAAAAACTCATGAAATAGTCAATCAGTCAGCTTCTAGGTGCCTACTATGTGCCAGAAGAGAGAATAATGCAGTAAAAAAGAGCCATAGAAAGGACCTGAGTTCAAATCCTGATCCTGCCACTTACCTGGTAAGTTACTAAACTTCTATGGGGTCCCACACTGAGGGGTTGGACCTACATGACACCCAAGACCCCTTCCCTATCTAAATCTATGATCCTGTGAATGGAAATGAACCAGTGCCTACCTTCACAGTGTGTCCATTCTGCTGTCTACTCTGTCTATCCCTCCCCCTGCTCACAACTCTGCTTCGTGACTGACTTAACACCAGCCCCACATGCCTTTCCTGTAGGAGGGATGAAGCCAGAGAAGAGGAACTGATTCATTTTGCCTAACTACCATCCAAGCTCCAGTACAGTTGGAGGGAAAGCAGGAAAGTAGAAATAAAAGAACAGGAGTGATTGAGAAGTAGTGGGTGATGTGACAGACAGACAAGCCTCTTGCATGTTGATGAGAATGACATTTTCCTGAAGATAATTGATTTCCTTTTGTGTCTTGTTTAAAGGGATAGCTTTGTGAACAACAACTGGTTCATACTTTGCAAAGGAATAACAGGCATGTTACAGAATACATGCATTTCAGGATTCATTGATTTTAAAAAGAAAAGACCCAGAAGCAAATGAACACCATCAACAGTGGTCAGGAGCTCCTCATGGCCCAGCTGTCCCAATCCAATGGGAAATGGGCTGGGGGCCCTGAGCTGACTCAAGCAAGATTCTTGCTGGGATTTATTATAATTCTGGTAGTAACTAACATGTACATTGTGCTTTAAAGTTTCAGTCCAGTCATTTTTCAGTTGTGTCCAACTCTTTGTGGCCCTATTTGGGGTTTTCTTGGCAAAGATATTGGAATGGTTGGCCACTTTCTTCTCCAGCTCATTTTACAGATGAGGAAACTGAGGCCAACAGGGTTTGAGTGATTTGACCAGGGTCACACAGCTAGGAAGTGTCTGAGACCAGATTTGAACTCAGGAAGATGAGTCTTCCTGACTCCAGGCTTTATCCACTTTATCGAGGTACTTTATCCACTGCAACATCTAACTACTCATGCCTTCAGGTTTACAAAACAATTATATATTATATAACATTAGGGCTAGAAAAGACCTTGGAGATCACTGAATCCAGTCCCTTCACTTTACAGATGAAAAAAACTAAGGCCCAGAATCAGGGCATGGACTGACCAACCTTACGTAGCAAGGAATGCAGAGTCAGGCCTAGAACACAGATATCTTAACCCCCAGTCCCCAGGACTGTCTCTGCTAGTGAATTTACCTCTTCACCTGCAAGCACTTTCTATGGAAATTCTAGCCAGCTTTCCCCTGTTCACCTTTTCCCTTGGGCAAGTTTTCCCTTGTTCACCTTTCCCCTTCTATAAATGACTACTTCCCTGTTCTTCACTCTTCTGAGGCCCTGAGAGACCCAGTCAAGACAACAAAATGCAGCTGAAATTGGAGCCAGCTATAGAAATATTCGCAGAACCTCCCCAGAGCCTTAAGGCTGAAGCCCCAGGGCAAAATGTGTTTATGGTCTCCACTAGGCTACTGAAGGAAAGGAGTCAAGGAGCCTGGGACCTGTAATTAAACAAAGGTATAAAGCACTAGTCCAGCCCTTATGGAGACAAAAGAAAATTATTCCCCTTGATGACCACCCAGGAAGCCAGTCAATCTCATCCTTGAAAATGTGTCTATGCACACAAGGCAGTGTGAAGAATTAAGGGTATTGTGCATATAATTCCAACCCAAAGTCCTATTTGGACCTGAAATATACAGGAAATTCAATTCATTTCAATAAACATTTACTTAATTTAGTCATTTTTCAGTCTTATTCAATTCTTAGTAATCGCATTTGAGGTTTTCTGGGCAATGATACTTAAATTGTTTGCCATTTCCTTCTTTAGCTCATTTTACAGATGAGCAAACTGAGACTAACAGGATTAAGTGACTCACCCAGGGTCACACAGCTAGTAAGTATCTGAGGTCAGATTTGAGCTCAGGAAGAGAAGTTTTCCTGACTTCAGGCTCAGCACTCTATCTACTGTACCACCTAACAGCCTCTAAGCTTTTATTAAGGGCCTACTATGTACAAGGAGAAACCAAAACTGTTCCTGTTTTCAAGGAACTAGCAAAATGTTTTGTTTTGGTTATGGAGATCATATTCTTCCCCACCCATTCCTTTTGTGCACATAACCATAATCACAGGCCACCACATTTCATAAGAGGGGCAGTGACAAATTGGAGGGTCTCTAGCAGAGAGTGAACAGGATGGTAATGAGTCTGGATATTTTATTATATTAGGAATGGAAGAAGGATGTGTAGATGTTAAGATTGGAGAATAGAAAATATGACTTTTTTTTTTATTTTGAGGAGGGGGACTATTTCATTTTGGTCTTTGTATCTGCACTGCCTAGCATATTAATAGATGTTTAACAAGTGCTTTTTTGACTGACTGATTAAAAAAAAGAGTTTGATCCTGGAAAGAACAACTAAAAATGTAAGTTAAAGTTGTAGGGAAATAAATTTCAGCCAAACCTAAGAAAGAACTTCTATAAGAATTGGAATTGGCCAACAATGTTATGGTCTGCCAGTTCCCCATCACTAGAAGTGATCAAAAGAAGGTTGGGTGTTCATCTGCCAGGAAATGTCTAAGAGGGATTCCTGCCTTTAGGTTTTGGTCTATCATTTCTTTCTATCCCATTACTGGATTTTAAAAAACAATGAACATTAGAAATTCAGAAAAGCATAGGAAGACTAGTTTAAAGTGATGCAGAATAAAGTAAGCAAACCCAAAAAGTCAACATGCACAATGAACACAACAATGGAAATGGAAAGAACAAAAACAAAAAAAACAAAATTGAATGTTGGTCATGCATTTGGCGCAAAGAAGATATGAAAAGATACAATTCCCTTCTTTTCTGAGGTAGGAGATTATGAATGTGTTATTCAATAAACCACTTTTTTTCCTTTAAAAAAAACTTCAGGCCCAATTGCCCTCCAAAAAAAAAAGCAAAAAAAAAAACCTTCAGGGCAGCTAGGTGGCACAGTAAATAGATCACCAGCCCTAGAGTCAGGAGGATCTGAGTTCAAATCCAGCCTTAGACACTTAACATTTACTAACCATGTGACCTTGGGCAAGTCACTTAACCCCAACTGCCCTGCCTTTCCCATCCAAAAAGGAATAAAAAAAAAATCTTTGTTACAAGACGTAGGATAATGGGGAGAGGTTGCAAGATCATATGATATTAGATTGTGTTCTTACCTCAGAGTCCATCTAGACCAACCTCCTCATTTTACAAATGAGGAAACTGAGACCCAGAAAGCTTGAGAGACTTGCCCAAGGTTATACAGCAACAGCTAGGTGGTGGAGTGGATAGAGTGCCAAGCCAGCACTCAGGACGATTCATCTTCCTATATTCAAATCTGACTTCAGACACTTACTGGCTGTATGATCCTGGGCCTAACCCTATTTGGTCTCAGATTCCTCAACTATAAAATGAACTGGAGAAGAAAATGGCAAACCACTCCAGTATCTTTGCCAAGAAAACTCCAAATGGGGTCATAAAGAGTCAGACATGACTGAAAAACAACAGAAGAGTAAACATGTTAAGTAATGAAAGTGATGTAAAAATAAGATATGCCAGGATTTTTAATAAAAGAATTATTCCCCAAATCCACATTTCTTAGACTGTCAAACTTAAGAGAAGACTTTTGGAATAATCTAGTCCAACCTGCTGTTTTTGCAAATAA
The DNA here is from genome assembly GCA_011680675.1 of Gymnobelideus leadbeateri. Taxonomy (NCBI): domain Eukaryota; kingdom Metazoa; phylum Chordata; class Mammalia; order Diprotodontia; family Petauridae; genus Gymnobelideus; species Gymnobelideus leadbeateri. The sequence continues at coordinate 636,992 of WOXC01005212.1, read as the reverse complement.
GCAACCAAGTCCCACAGAAGTTATCCATCTTAACCAGATTCACTGACATGGTGAGTTCCACATTAAAGGAGGGCTTGAACACAGGTGTCCCTGGGCCCAGGCCAGAATTCTTTGGGCTACACCAGTGTCCATCTATTTGTTGCACCATGAGGTCTGTTCATAGTCCTACAGACATGCAACTACAATACATTTTGGAGGTGGGGTACTGGTGGGAAATCATATCTTAGCATAAGAATCAAGAGCTAAGAGTTCAAAGCATTACACAGCAGAAATACCACTATCTCTGGAGACAAAGAACCTGAATGACCTTGGGCAAAATCACTTAACCTCCATGGGCCTTGATTTCTTCACTGTTAAATGAGGTTAAGGTATCAGGTGGCTTTTGAGGAGCCAGCCTTCCAGGTACAGGTATGTATAACCCTGTCCTTGCTTATATATTCATGGCCCTTCCCACAATGAATGGGTGTCACTTCACTCTAAGTGAGTACCTGAAAAGGTCTTAGCCTAAAAGTGCCAGGTTCCCCCATTGCATCCTGGGCCATCTCCAGCCATCCTGATGAATATCTGGCCACTGGACCCAGATGGCTCTGGAGGAGAAAGAAGCTGGTGACCTTGCACAGCCTTCCTTCCCTCACTCAAATCCAAGTCAACTGCAAGTCATGTCATCTCCCTGATGTCATGGTCCTCTTCAAACACAGCCTTCCCACAGCCTCCCTTTAGTTTGTCCCCACTGACTTGGCATTTCATCTAAATGGATTCATTGTGGATGATAATGTTGGATGTAGGATGCTAAAGGAATTGGAGATCTTTAGATCAAGACAGAAAAAGCTTTGGGAAAGACACAAACCTTGAAATATCTGATGAGCCATCATGGGGAAAAAGGATTTAACTTGTTTGGCTTGGCTCCAGGGGGTGAAACAAGGATCAATAAGCAGCAGTTTTCAGGCAGGTGGATTTCAGTACCATACAAAAACAGAACTTCCTAATAACAACAGCATTCATTTAGAAAGGGAAAGGGCTGCCCCTAGAGCAAGGACCCTTTACAAAGTTCAGATTGAGCACCAGGAATTTTAACTACCAAAGTAACCTCACATCAGAGCATCAGTCCTATTCATCCCTAGGAATGCCTTGGTTGCTACTGCCTCCTTTGAAACTGAGCACTTGAAAGAAACTGTATTCCCAGGCTCTAGCTACCTCTGCACCAACACACACACACACACACACACACACACACACACACACACACACACACACACACACAAACTTTGTACATATTTTGGATTCACTGGTATGTATGCACAGACCCTCCCTCACTTAAATCCAATTCACTTGCATATCATGGCATCACCTCCCTGATGTCATGGTCCTCTTCAAGAAAGGACAAACAACATGCTGTTTCCTCTGGTAGCAAAAACTGTTTCATTTTTCTCTGTATCCTCAGCACCTAGAAAAGTACTTGGAATATAGTAGATATTTTACAACTGTATAAGAAAAGTAGGTAGGAAGGAAGGAAAGAAGGGAGGGAGGGAGGAAGGAAGGAAGGAAGAAAGGAAGGAAGTAAGGAAGGAAGGAGGGAGGGAGGAAGGGAGGGGAGGAAGGAAGGAAGGGAGGAAGGAAGGAAGAAGGGAGGAAGGAAGGGAGGAAGGAGGGAGGGAGGAAGGGGAGGGAGGAACAAAGGGAGAGGAGGAAGGAAGGAAGGGAGGAAGGAAGGAAGGAAGAAAGGAAGGAAGGAAGGAAGGAAAGAAGGGAGAGGGAGGGAGGAAGGAAAAAGGGAGGGAGGGAGGGAGGAAGGAAGGAAGGAGGGAGAGGGAGGAAGGAAGGAAGGAAGGAAGGAAGGAAGGAAGGAGGAGGGAGGGAGGGAGGAAGGGAGGGAGGAAGGAAGGAAGGGAGGAAGGAAGGAAGAAAGGGAGGAAGGAAGGGAGGAAGGAGGGAGGGAGGAAGGGAGGGAGGAACAAAGGGAGGGAGGAAGGAAGGGAGGAAGGAAGGAAGGGAGGAAGGAAGGAAGGAAGAAAGGAAGGAAGGAAGGAAAGAAGGGAGGGAGGGAGGAAGGAAAAAAGGGAGGGAGGGAGGGAGGGAGGAAGGAAAGAGGGAGGGAGGAAGGAAGGAAGGAAGAAAGGGAGGAAGAAAGGAAGGAAGGGAAGAAGGAAGAAAGGAAGGGAGGAAGGAAGGGAGGGAGGAATGAAGGAAGGGAGGGAGGAAGGAAGGGAGGAAGAAAAGGAGAAAGGAAAGGAAGAAGGAAAGGAAGGAAGACTGACTAAGTGAAATGACCCTCATACTCCAGACTGTGCACAGATCAATTGAACACTCTCAGGAAACCCTAGGAGGAAAGGCAAGGAAATTGAGCCCCATGGTGACTATTCCCCTGCTGTGTCTTCTGCCAACCCAAGAGCTTCCTTGTTTGAAAGCCTTGGTTTGGCTAGAGGCCAGCTACACCCCACAAGTGGGATAGACAGTCTGTTTGGTTGTCGCACCCCTCAAGAGCTAGGTCAGCAGGGCATTCCGTGGGTTAATTACACAGTTTTTATTCTAAATCAATACAGGAGGAAAAATTGCTTTCTTGGAAGACTGTAAACCTTCTATTAGGCCCAGGAGAGGCTCTCCTTTGAAGCTATTCAGTCTTCATGGAAAGACACATATTGACCAGGGCAGTTGTGGTAAATGAGGTGAGGAGGTCCCCTTCTGAGGGGTGGGGAGGGCTGGGGAGACTGTCAGGGATAGAGAGGGAGGTCAGCCCAGAGTGCACTCGGGGATTAACACTTTCCCTCCTGTAGCCAGAATTCGAGGTCATAATTCTTTGTTATAGTCTACATGTGAGGGGGAAAGGAGGGGCCAGCAGACGGCATGAGGCAGGCAGGGAGATGGCTTGGCACTTCTGCCCACTGGCAGGCTGGGTACTGTCTTGCATCAAGGCACGCCACTCTGCAGACATTCAGCTTTGCATCGGCAGCTCTTTCTTCATCCCCACACACACCCCACCTTGGGCATGAACATGAACCTGCCCTGGGATAATTACAGAAAGCCTGCAGGACTCAGGTTTTATAAGCCAGGGCCCTCCTGCTTCGGAGGGGGAATAATTAACAGGCGAGATTGAGCCACAAAAGCCTGCTGGTTTTGTCACTTGGAAGTGACCCAGTGGTATTGCTCAGGAGCCGGCTGGGCCTTCCGATGCATGAGGGGCTCAGCCTTTGCCCCAGGCAGCCCAAGATAGTAGGACTCACCCAGCACTCCTGCACTGGCTCCCATGAAGTGAGTCAGTCTCTGGCCCAAAAAAGAAAGCAAAAACTGCATCCAAGGCGGGTGCTGAGCTACTAGCATCTCCCAGAAAAATCTACCCTTGTACCCTCTGACATGCCAACTGACTGGCTCAGAGCGCCAACTATCTTCTCTCTAGCAGGGGACACTCTCATAGAATTTTGAGCTGAAAGGGACCATAGGAATCATCCAGAACAACCTTCCTCATATATTACAGGAAGAAACTGCCAGCTCAGAGAAGGATAATACATAGCAAAGCCAGGCTTTAAACTCGGTCTTTTGATTCCCAGTGTATTGGTCTTCCCACTACATCAGTAGTGTCAAACTCCAATAGAAATGGGAATCACCAAACTATACAAGCAGATCCTTGTCGACCATACGTCATCTTAGAAAACCTCATATTAATATTGTCTGTGTTTTATTGTAGGCTTATTTATTTTGCTAAATATTTCCCAATTTGGTTCAAGTTATACCATGGAGTGTTGTGGGTCACATATGGTGGATCTGACACCTCTGCACTGTCATGCTCCTCTTCATATAAGTAGACTCAAGTGTTTATTAAGCAGGCAATTCACATAAAGAGATTTCAACAAGGAAAATAGAAAGTTTAGGCAAGTCATGGTCCCTACCCTTATGCAGCCCACGGTCTAGAAGCAGAGTATCACACAGATCAGGCTTAGATTTATTAGGTTTAAACCTTGTTAGATTTTATGCGTTTAAAAAAAAAACTGCATATTAAGAACTCACACTTCCTTACGTTATTATATTTTTGTTCTTTGTTTATTGAAATACTTGTGTTTGTTGATGGTGGTGAAGTTCATCAGAAAAAATAAGCAGAAATGATCATACTTGGGAAAAGAAAAAAACAAGGACACCAGAGAGGAGACACAAGGTGTTCTGTGAGGTCAAAATAGAGAAAGGTCATTACTACTGGAAGGATCAGGAACGATTCCCTTGGAGAGGTAGCACTGGAGTGGGGTTTTAAAGAACAGGTAGGAATTCAACAAGCAGTAAGACACCTTTCAACCATTGCTTACCTGTGTGAGCAAGGTTTGGTGGTAAGAGGTTGTGAATACTTGCAGGGAGTGGTTCACAGTCATTAGATCATAGATTTAGAGCCAGAAGGAACTTTGGAGACTCTAAAAAACTGAGTCCTAGAGAGGGGATGTGACATGCCCAAAGTCACACAGGGAATAAAAAACAGAGGAAGGATTCAAACCCTGGGCCTAGGCCTTAAACCCACCACTCTTTCTAGCTAATATCTCTCAGTGCACAGTGAGATTCAGATCATAGGACCGCTGATCTAGAACTGTAAGGAATCTCAAAGACATCTAGTATAATCCAGCCCTCTTATTATACAGATAAGAAAACCAAGCAACATGCTCAAGGTGACACAGGTAGTAAGGATCATGCAGAGATTTGAATCCAGGTCTTTCATCTATAAATCTAGCACACTTCTGATTGTTTCATGCAGTAAATGATGATCTTTAGTTGAGGCATCCTGTGCCAGCTTTCCCCCAAGCTGTCAGCCCTTTAGCTAGAATGGATGGAGGACCCTAGAGTAAGGCAGCCAGGTACCCTCAATACGCCTCACTCTGGGGTCCCTGGACCAGGCAAAACCTCTCTGGGAAACCTCTCTGGATTCTCTTCCTAGGTTCTGGGCTCTGCCCACACCCTGCTATCACCATCTCACAGAGATGTGCATGGTTTAGACTTGTTCTGTGGTGAGACACCCAAGAATTTCATTTAAATGCAGATCTTTCTCTCTCTTTTTTTTAAATTTGGCTAAACTTTCATTAAACTGTCCTTATAAAGAAAAATAAGGCAGCCAACAGTAAAAGGGCAGCTTTTGTTCCCCGTGGGAAGGGGCTAAACAGAACTTGGCAAAGAAAACAGGGCTTAACCCCTTCACGGCTGACTGGGAAAGCAGATGAAGTGGAAAAGTTTCTCCCACCCCTGCTGAGCCCCAGGGGGAATCTCCTCATCCCATCACTTGGGTTCTGAATACTCTTAGGAGTGGCCCCATGAGGTGTGGTGTCTTTCCAGATTTCAGGAAATCTGTTATCCCTCCCAGGAGAAATGAGACATGGGGGTGATAGAAGAGGAGGCACCCCTCCTAGGGAAGAAGGTCCTACAGCTGCACACTTTGACAGTCAAATCCCTGGGTCCCTTGATGGAGAAGTCACGATGTTGGTGACAGGACAATGATCTTGTGTGACAAAAGACATGAGTTGCAATGCCAACTCCAATACTCATTATTAGCTTGGTGACCCTGAACAAGTCACTTGTCCTCAAATACGGTGGATATGTTGTACTAGATTTTATGTCAGTAGAAGACCTGATTTCTGCACCATTATCTATCTGTGTGACTTTGGAGGAGGCCACCTAAACTCTGGACCTCAGTTTCCTCCTCTGGAAAAATGAAGAGATTAGACTGGATCAGGGGTGGGGAATCTACAGCCTCAAGGCCACACATGGCCTTCTAGGTCCTCAGGTGGGGCCTTTTGACTGAGCCCAGGTTTTACAGAACAAATCTTTTTATTAAAGGGATTTATTCTTTGAAGTTTGGATTCAGTCAAAAGGCTGCACTTGAGGACCTAGAGGGCCACATGTGACCTTGAGGTCTCAGGTTGCCTACCCCAGACTAGATGACCTCAGAGGGTCCCCTCTGGATCCAAATCTGTGATTTATAGCTTTGCCATTCCTAACCCTAATGTCCTCATATCTAAGATGGGTATGATGCCACTTGTTGGACCTACCTGGCAGAGCTATTTAAAGGAAAGCCTTATGGTTCCAATAAAAGTGAGTTATTTGAATAATAATCCTTTGATACTTTGATGCTGTGAGGTACCAGGGCAAGAAATCTGGATTTGGAGTCAGAGACCCTGGCTTGGCTTGAATCCTGATTCTGCTACTTCCTACCTTGATGTGATCTTAGGCAAGTCTCCTAACCATTCTAGTCCTTAATTATCTGTAAAATAAGAGGTTTGGCCTAGATTATTGATAAGGGCCCTTCCCGCTCTCAATCTACATTCTTATGAAATGGATAATAGTAATTATTATTATTAACATTAATAAAGACAACTCTGCCCATTCTTCGAGCTAGGTCCTGAGCCTGCTCTTTGAGACACAAGGAGGACAACACTACCAGCCCAGGGGAAGAAGGAGGCACCCCAGCTTTCACTTCTGAAGACAGGGACTCAAAATGTCAGGAAAATGAGCCCAGGCCTCCCTCTCTTCTAGGGCCTGGTACCCCGAAGCATCTATACTATACAAATATGGCATAGGAAGTGAATTTTAGTCAGCCAGCACTAGGGAGAACTGATGTTGATCACCTGCCCGAATGATCACCCCCATACACACACACCCCTTGGCCTTAAGACTTCCATTCACCACCACCCCACCTTCTCAATAAGCAATCCTACTCCCCAATTCCTAGAATGAGTTTGTTTAGCCAGTATCTCCACTCTGAAAGCTAGCATCTGACTGGAATAGGATTCATCCGGAGTATTGTGTCCAATTTTGGAAGTCATATTTTAGGAAAGACACTGACAAACTGGAGGCATCAGGAAGATGAGGACACTGGAAATAGCAAAGAGCAATAATATCATCCACAAGCATTAAGCGCTTACTGTATACCAGGCACTATGCTGAGTACTGAAATACAAAGACAGGCAAAAACACCATGTAAAACCATTGAAGGATTAAGGCTATGTAGCCTAGAAAGGAGGAAGTTAGGGGTGAAGATGGTGACAGTCTTCAAATAGAGAAACAGAAAAATTAAGGAGAGAACACTTCAGCGGGGAGTAAGAGGATCCAGGTGCAGATTTGGGCTTTGTTCCTTACTGTCTGTGTGACCTTGGGGAACTTACCTAACCTCATTTGGGCCCCATGCTCTCATCTATAAAAGGAGAGGTTTATACAAAATGGCCTTTAAGGTGTTTTCTGGTTCTAAATGATCTGTGGTCCTATAAATATCTGAAGGGCTGTGTTGTGAAAGAAGGATTAGGTGGCTCTACTTGGCCCTAAGGAATAGGAATAATAAGAGGAAGTTGTAGAAAGGGGAATTTTAGTTCATTAAAGGAAAACTTCCTAATAATCAAAGCTTTCCAAAAGGGGCATGGACTGAACTTAGAGTTGAAGTTGTAGCTTCCTCCTCACGGAAAGAATTCAATGGAGTCGAATTGGCCACTGGTCACATCTAGATCAGCCTAGCTGGCCTCCAAGACTTCTTTTGCTCTAAGATTCTAGGATTCCCTGGCTATCATGGAACAGGAACTTTTCCCTTTTCCTTCATTAGAATCAGCCTTCTCTACTCCCAAATTATATTTTCTCACCATACCAACTCATCAGTAAAAATGAGTACATATTCAGCAGGTTGACTCATTGTTTATTTTTTTTTAGGTCTGCCAATTCCTATTCTGATCCATAGGTTTGGCCAAAGATGTAATCATGCTTTTTCTCATAGATTGCCATGACAATAGGTGGCACTGCTCATCTAGAGAGCATGATATGTAGGGAAGGACGCATTGCCCTTTGGTTTGCCCAGTAGTTGAGAATCCTTCTCATGCCCATGGGTGATAGTTGATCACCACTAACTTTCTATGACCTCTACTAATCGGGCCAACTAATGCGTCTTCAGCTAACTGGTGAATGTCCACCTGTGCTTCCATCTGCTCTGTTTCCCTTCCATCCCCATCTTTCCCCCAAATAGAATTATATTGGGCCATGATAGACTGCCTGAATCTGAAGAGGTTTAATGCTCTTGTACAAAAAGAGACCACAGTTTTTTAAAGTAGAATCAGAACCACTTGTAGTGTTAGAAGTGGATTCAACAAGTGATTTGGATAGTCTTCAGGTTGTAGCCTTGGCTTTGTTTTGTTAAGATTTTTATCAGTGATTTGGATGAAGTGATATGGCATTCTTATGGAATTTATAGGTAATACAAAGTTAAGAGGGAGAGCTGAGATAGCAAATAACAAAACCATAACTCCCCACCTCCTCAAAAAAAAAAAAAAAACAACCCTTCAATGAGATTAGGATGATGGGTCAAATATAACAAAGTGAAACTGGATAGAAATACGTGTAATTTCCTATACTTCAGCTAAAATATAGGGGGGGCATAGCAAGACAATAGTATATGTGAAAAAGAACTGGAGATCTTCGTGGATTGTAAGCTTAGCAAGTCAATAACGTCTTTTAAAAAAAAAAAGCAAATACTACCCTAGGTGGCATTGAGAAGCATGGTTTCCAGAACCAGAGAGGTGAAAATCCTAATATTCTACCTGGTCAGATCACAAGTGGAATATTGTATTCATTCACAGGTGCCACCTTTTAAGGAAGATACTAACAAGACAGAGAGCATTCAGGAATGGGTGGCTAGGACTGGGAGCAGACTCAAGAATACAATATACAAGAATCATTTTAAGGAACTGGGGATGTTGAGCATGGAAAAAACATGAAGGAAGGTTGTATCTTTCATAAGATTTGAAGGACTATGTTCTGAGTGTTGTTCTGAGTGATTTAGAGGGCAGAACTAGAAGTAGCTGGCCAAAGCTGTAGATATATTTAAGTTAGATATTTTAAAAATTCTTCATAATTAAAGCTGCCCAAGAGTGGAAATGCTGGCCTCTGAAGGTAATGAGCTCTCCCTTACTAGAAGTCTTCAAGAAGAAGCTGGATTATTACCACTCACTGAGGATGTTATTAAGGGGGAATTCTTATCCTAGTTGGACTAAGTACCTCTAAGGGCCATCCTACGCAGTAAAATTAGGAGATTGGATCAGATAATCTTTAAGATTCCTGCCCTTTGGAGGGGATTTCAAAATGCCTGGAAAATGTTGTGATGGAGGAAAATCTGACCATATGAGACCTCATTTGGGACATCATTTATTTCTCTTGTATGTGAGTTTCTGTGTCAGAAACCACCCTTCATCTTCCAAATTGGTATTGGGTAAAATGATCAGTCTAATTGCTTCTGGTATCTAGAAAAGCTAATTAAAGTAATAAGACTTGGCACTTGTATAATAATAATAAAAATAATAATACTTTGCACATATATAGCACCTTTCATCCAAGGATCACAAAGACCTTTACAAACATTAATTAATTCTCACAACAGCCCTGGTGAGGTAGGTATAATTATCCCTATTTTACAGCTGGATAAATTGAGGCATGGAGAAGTTCATTGTTGTGCCAAAGATCACACAGTAAATCTATGGCTGTGTCAGGGATGGAAATCCAAGAGTATAATCTCAGCATCAGCATGGCATAGAAAAAAGGGCTTAGAAGACTGCTCAGTTGCCAGACTTAGCCTTGAACGGAGGCTCAACCAGAGGTTGAATTGGAAAGGGCATTAGAATTTCAAGTCCAAGGATTTGAATTTGCATCCAGGTTCTGTCCCTTGGCTCTGTGACATTGAACAAACCAATTAAATACCTCTTGGCCTCAGATTTCTCTTCTATAAAATGGAGTGAGAGGGGTTGGATGAGACCAGTGGTCCCCAGTCAGAGAGAGGCTACTAAATAGTTAACAACCAGTTCTTCCCTCCCCTCAAAAAACTGTGCCCAGCACAATTCTAAGTTTAATCTGCATTATTAACATTTTCTCCACCACTTTTTAGAAGTCTATAAATCAACAAAAGAATAAATCAAGCAAGCCCTTATCTATAGCCTTTGCTGATTTCTGAAATGTAGGTCTCCATTTACAACTCTCCATAGCTGGTTCCAGCTGGTTCCAGTATGCCCATGCTTCTAGCCCAAGGGCCACAGGCCCTTGGTGGGCTACAGAATTTTAGCAAGTGGTCTATGAATCCATACTTAAGCAAACATTCCTATGACAGTTTGAATGGATGGAGGTCCAACCTTTGAGTCATGAGAACCCAGGCAAAAGTATGCTTCTGGAATATACAGGCTATTCTAACTGAGGTCATTATCTGTGAATATGCCAGTGGCTATAAAGCTCTGTAAATACAGCAGTGAAAAACCAGCCAAGTTCAGGACCCTCCAGCATTAACAGAGCTGACCTTGGCCTTTTGCTCTTGGCCTTGGGAACTGAGGTCTCTGGGACTTGAGGAGCTGATGCCCATGGGAAGCGATAGCATCCACACCGAGGGACAAAGGCTTGGTGTCACATCAGGTGTGCCTAGTAGGCTTAGAGTGATCTTCCTCAGCTAGCAAAATGGAGTATATTAGGAAAGGTGTTAACTTTTCTCCCTCTGGAACCAAGCAGAATTTCCAGTGTCTCTTCTTCATGATAGCCCTTAAAATACTTGAATATCATCATGCCCTGCTTCCTTTTTGCAGGCTTGACATCAATCACCATCTTTTCAATGATTCTCATACAATTCTATCATAAGGCCTTTCACTGTCCATATTTCTCTCCTCTGTGAACTTTCCAACTTATCAAAGCCCTAACCAAAATCTGGCACCCAGAACTGAACCCAGTGCTCCAGGTATGGTGTGCTCTGAGGAGAGCACAGATGGTCACCTCCCTGATCCCAGACACTGGGCCTCTCTAAATTCAGTCTAAACAAGCATCTCTCATCACCGGATTCATGTTGAACTTGCTATTCACTAAAACCCCCAGATCTTTTCTAGACAACTGTTATCTAGCTACACCTCAGTTTCTGGGATTTATAAAGCCGATTTTTTAAAAATTCCAAATGTAGGATTTTAAATTTCATCTTATAATATTCAGCTCAACATTCTAGTATATGATCTTTCAGATTACTCTCTCCATTATTGAAAGCATTAGCTGTTCCTTCTAGTTTTATATCCTCTTCAAATTTTATAGCCATGCCATCTAATCCCTTTATCTAAGGCACTGATAAAAATCATGTTATTTATACTATAGGGGCCATTGACTAGAGAGCTCTTGTAAAGAAAAAGTTGACCTTTTTCTGGACCTAGAACCAAATCCACCAAGTTGGTCTTGCCCATAGCTCTCTGTCTTGTCCTCAAGGACAGAATAGGGGACTTCACCACATGCCTAGCAAAATCCTAGCTAAACTGTATATACAGCATTCCCTTGATCCTCCAATCTAGTTAGCCCTCCAAAATGGAATGAAGTTCACTTGGCATGACCTGTTCTTTGTGAATTTTCTTGTCTTTTATTGATCAGTGTTTCCTTTTCTAGTTGGTCACTAACCAACATTTTAATAACATGTTGTGGTATTTGCACAGGAATCTAAATCAAGGTCCCAAACCTATGCATATAGTCTTCTGTTTTTTGAAAGGCAAGATGATATCTGCCTTTATTTAGTTCTGAGGTACCGCTACTACTAATATTAATAATAATAATAAAATAATAATTGAGGTAACAGCAATAAATAAAACAAATCCTATTTGTATGGAACTTAAAGTTTTTCAAAGTGCTTTCCTCACAAGCACCCTCACTAGTGTAGTTAGTACAAGTAAAACTTTCATCAATTGTAAAATATGAATAATTAGGCTCAGTGGGGCTTAATTGACTTGCCTATGGTCACACAGCAAGCAACAGTTGGAGTCAGAAGTCCTGAGTTTAACTCCTGGCTCTGAGTCTTTCTACTAGGCCACATCATCTCTCAGCCTTAATCATGGTTTCCTTACCTATAAAGTGGGTTGTTAGCAGCAATATGCCAGAATGGGGTTGACCCAGGTTTGTCTCATCTCTAGTAGCTTAGCAGCTATCAGGGAGTTACTCTCTTATTGGCACCAGTTTTTCTCTGAAGACCTGTTATTATTACAGACATTATAATTGTTCAATCCAGTCTCCCCTTCCCTTCCAAGGGTAGAATCCACTAGCTTCCCATCTTTTTCTGAGTCCCTCTTTGAAGGGCAGATTTAAAACTGTCGACAGCATGTCTCCATCGAAGGCCCAATCCAGGTGAGTGATACATGAGTACAATGGTTCCCACTTGGACATGGTGGAGAGGTTGGGACACCACCCTTGTCTATGTGGGCAGCATTCTCACACCTTCTCAAAGTGACAGCTTTGGGAGGTGAAAATAATGACCAGGCTCCCTCCTGTCTCCACTAGTTGAGGCCTAGTGGATTGCTCCAGTTGGGATGCCTTGTGATGAAGTGATCTTTTCTAAGGGTCACTGACCATGTCAGCAGAGGGCCAATAGGTTAGGTTCCATGTCCTCTCACCCTAAATGCCAGCCCTGCTTCAGGTCTCCTGACCAAGGAGCTTCTCCAGCTGCTGACATCTCTGTGGTCAGTTTAGCAGGGCCTGTCATTTTGGGGATTATTTTATTTTACTTGGAAAATTGAGGTGTAGGGGGAGATTCCAGGGGTTTGCCTGAAATGGCTGAATACTCCTCTTATTAGAGGTTGGCAGTCTGGTGCCCTAGGGAACCTCCCTCCACCCTACCCAAGTACCTTCAGCTGCTAAGACATTCCAAAGTTCTAGGCTGGGAGAGGGGGAAGGTCTCTGAAGAGCCATATGAACAGTCTGACAATGAGAGCTCTCCCTTTCCCATCCCACAAATATGATAATATTCTCTCAAAAAGACTATCACATTTCTGAATTTTGAAAAGCTGGGGTCTTATTAATAACCCTTGGCTAGATTGAAATAGGAATACTTAACCTTTAATATAAATTTCCTGCTCCTATATATTTTAGTGAAAAGCATTGAATTTATTAGTAAAGAGGACAAACAAAAAACTCCCTGGAGATATTAAACATAAAAATCCAGATGTTTCCAGCATCAGGGCTTTCCCCCCTTCCCTCAGTTTCTCTCTTTCTTGTCAGGCTCAGGATATTGTAACACAATATATACATACACACACATACAGGTGCACACACACTTTTAGACATAGAATGTTCTAGTGAGGGAGGAATCTAGCCCTCAGAGACAAAGGCTTCATCCCTTCATGCTTTTCCTCCCTGCCATCTTTCCTGCTCTTTCTGCCAATATCTGTCCCCATCACAGGGCACTTGCATTTCCTGTTTCTGCTGGCCGAGATCTGATCACCTTTGACCCTAGAAGGGATAGCAACTCCTCCCAGCTTCCTGCAAGATGTCTGAGTGATGAGAGCTTATTGATTCTGACCTCACAATATGGAGATGAGAGATAAAGCTCTGTTTGCTGTATATCTTGCTGTGTGGTCAAGGCATCTGCATTATCAGCCCAACAGGTCAGGGCCTCTATGGATTTGGGAGCCCTCTGTGGGCCCTGCGGAGGGTCAGGGAAAGCCTTGCTAAGAACTAAAGAATTTCCCCTATTATCTGATTAATCTTGAGGACTTCCCTGCCTTCCTTCCCCTTGTCTTCCTTGTATAGACTTGGATAACGCCAAGGTCTCTAGGTCACCCTGATTTATTCATTGTTATAATGATTACATTAATTAGGGACCAGCAGGACCATAAATCTAGTGGTTTTCCCTGGCTTGATAAAACACACAATGGACATTGGAAAACTGTACCACAGGGCTAGCCACTCTGTGTAAAGGGAACTTGCTCTGGGCCCCAACTGGGCAGTTCCTAATGCTTTAAAATGAGATGTCAATTCTAATCAACTCAATTTTTAAAAGTTTATCAAGAACTAACCATTCACAGACTAGGAGAATTGCTGGGGATACAATGATGACCAGAGACCATTCTTCATCTCAGTAAGTTTATAATATTTTGGTTCTTCAAGAATCCATGGTTTCCATGGCGATCAAGACCCCTCTAAAAGAGGCAGTGAGGTACAGTGGAAAGAACACTGTTAAGAATCAGAAGACTTGAGTTCAAATCTTGTCCCTGTGTAACCTTAAACAAATTACTCAGCCTCTCTTATACTTAAGTCAATAAGCATTTATTAAATGATTACTGTGTGTCAGGCATTGTGCTAATGCTGGGGATATAATGACAGAAAGAAAACAAAGCAGTCTCTCAGGAGCTCACATTCTGATATGAGCTTACTTTCCTCTTTAGAAAAATGAGGTTGACTAAGAGGTCCTTTCTAGCCAAGGTCCCTTCCAGCTCTAAATATATTATCCTGTGATCTGCTAAAGAAGGGGGTTAGACTAGATGGTGCCTGAGGTTTTCATAGATTTAGAAGAGAAAATTTAACGCAGGTTGTCTGATTCCAGAGCTGGTGCTTTTCCCATTTATGGTCTTCCAAAGTAACTCATCAAGACAATAGTACTTCTTACCCTTCACCAAGGTGGTAATGAACCTCTCCAGGTAATCCTTGAATGACAGAATACCATAGCAGTCTAAGCTCTAGCCTGGAGAAACCAGTCAGAGGTTGTGCCCTGCTGGTATAGGCCTTCAGAACACAGAGTCACCTTCCATGGCAAGAAGAGGGAAAGGACTAGAACTTCAGGAGCCTAGGAGGAGCTTATAAAAGAGCCAGGTAGGTGGAAGAGGTTGAGAAATGAACCCTAGTATAACAAATTGTCCAGGAATATGCCAATTTCAAAGAATAGGGCATCAGGATATGGTGACAAGGCAGATGAATGACTGGCTATCCTTGGACTCAGAGCAACTTAATGGAGCCTGACCCAGATCATTGGCCATGGTCAGAGTGAGGAGAGGAGAAGGGTAGCAACTACTTCCATTTCTAAGCCTCACTCTGTGCCTGATCCAGAAGAGTTACACTGCAGGGTGATTGCCCCTGCCTAAGGACCTCTCTCACTGTTCTGGGAATGCTAGTGATAGAGATGGAAATAGCAAAAGGAGATTAGGAACTGGAGGGCCTAAACCTCCCAGTCAGGTCATGTGCCCTGGTCCCTGAACAGTTCTACCTTTATCTCCACTCAACCGCCTTCCTGTAGCCCTGTTCACCTCAGCCACCTTCTTCCGCGAGCTCAAGCAGGTCCTCCTCTACCGTGTCTCCACGCCCTTCTTTGGCTATGGGGAAAGTTTCAAGATTTCAACCACAATGGGAGAGAACTGTTTCCCAAGCACTCGCCATGACTCCCTAGATTTCCTCACTCCCCTTGGTCAACATTTGACTGAATAGTAGAGGATAGGGAATGGAGAGTACAGGGCAGCAGCAGGAGTGATCATGGTGGAGCGAGAGAGAAGAGCGGCAATATGTTAGCTTGTATTGTAGCATAAAAATGCATAGTATAAAAAGTGTGGAAGGGTACTCCCTGGCGCAGTAGGCACAGATGCTTCTCTCTATTTTCTCATAACATTGTGGCACAGGGAAGAACTGCTATGGAAGCCTCAATAACAGAATTCCCCTGCTTACATCCAAGGTAGGTTTAAAGCCCACCTGAGAAGGCATGAACCTACATTGGTAGGGGAGTTTCCTCAACTGTCTAAGAGGAAAGGAAAGCAGTATAGTGAAGAGAGTGATGGACTTGGAGTCAAGAAGATTTGAGTTCAAATCATGCCGCAGATATTTACTAGCTGTTTTCTCAGATTTCTCTGAGTCTCAGTTTCTCCATCTGTTAAATGAGGTAATTCTCACTGAGTTTTATGTATGTGTGTGTGTGTGAATGTGTCTGTCTGTGTATATGTATATGTATATGTATATGTACATGTATATGTGTGTGGAGAGAGTGAGAGAGAGAGAAAGAAAGAAAGAAAGAAAGAAAGAAAGAAAGAAAGAAAGAAAGAAATTTCACAGGCCTATTGTGAGAATACAATGAGAAAATACAAGAAAATCATTTTGTAAAGCTTAAAATACAATTTAAATATCAGTTATTATTATAAGAGCCAATATAGCAGAGTGGATAGAACTGGGCCCAATATCAGAACATCCTGGACTCAAGTACTTAACACTTCCTATGAAATCCTGGACAAGTCCAGACAATGTTCTAAGATCATAAATTACAGAAAAATTGCTGATCTGCATTGGTGGAGGGATTTTCCTCACTAGGGAATACCTCACTGATGAAATCAGAGGCTAGACCAAAAAGGAAAAGAAATGTATCATTATCATGATCATCAGAACCTTAGAGGTAAGAAGCATCTCACCTAAATGTATTTATTTACATATATATATACATATACATACACACATATACATATATACCTATGTATATATACTTATGTGAGTGAGTGTGTACGTGTGTGTGTGTGTGTGTGTGTGTGTGTGTGTAAGCAGGTGGCAAAGTGTGTGTGTCTGAAACCAAGAAGATATGGATTCCAGTCTCACCCCTCACATGTACTGGCTGTGTGACCTGGAGTAAATCGATAAATCTTTCAGTGATCTAGTCAACTCTTTAAAGACAGTAAGTTATAGAGAAGACATTGACCTACAGTAGTAGAGGAAGTTTTCTCAGCTGGGAATTCTCAATGTCAAGGAAATCTTGGGTTAGGAAAGAAGGAAGGAAGAAAGAAAGAAAGAAAGAAAGAAAGAAAGAAAGAAAGAAAGAAAGAAAGAAAGAAAGAAAGAAAGAAAGAAAGAAAGAAAGAAAGAAAAGAAGGAAAGAAAGAAAGAAGAAGGAAAGAAAGAGAGAGAAGAAGGAAAGAAGGAAGGGAGGGAGGGAGGAAGAGAGAAAGAGAGAGAAAGAAAGAGAAAAAGAAACAGAAAGAAAGAGAGAAAAGAGAGAGAGAGAGAAGGGAAGGAAGGAAGAAAGAGAGAGAGAGAGAAAGAAAAAGAGAAAGAAAGAGAGAAAGAAAAAGGAAGGAAGGAAGGAAGGAAGGAAGGAAGGAAGGAAGGAAGGAAGGAAGGAAGGGAGGGAGGGAGGGAGGGAGAGAGGTATAGCAACAAGCACCCCAGCATACCCAGGGTGGCTGCCAACACAGGTTCTTAGATCTGCTTTTCTAAGGAAAAGCAGCTCAAAATGGGATAATAATCTTGCTTTAATCAATCAAACATAACATTTACCTAGTTCAAGGGAGAAAGTCAGCACCCCAAACTTCAGAGTATACAGACAGAAGTTACAAGACAACAGAAAAACATATCAAGCAGGCAGGCCTCCAACTGTCTTGACTATTACATTCATAACTAATGAGTTACCAGAGAGGGAAGCATCAACATCTGGGGGCAGGGGGTGGATGGGGAGGGGGGGATGCATCTCAACGGCTGCCCAGAGTCTCATCTGGTCAAATCACACCACACTTCTCAAACTGAGCCCCAAAACAAAGTCTCACAACAGGGTTTATATAGCCTTCTCCTTGCTCAGAGAATGTAACAATCCTCTTGACCCCACAGCCCAATCACAAAGTATCTCCAGAGAAACAAGCCTCCCACCACAGGCTCCAGGTGCATTTAAGCCTAGGGGCAGGCAAGATCTTAAAAATTTACATTCCTATAACTGAAGGAAGAAAAGAGAAATAATGTCATTATTTACTTTGGGCCCCTCCTCATTGTCCTTAGAAAGAATTTCCCAATGACTTCCAACAAAATGTTGTACTGTACCTGTACCCTCTTTCTTTGCACACACCTCCCTCCAAACTTCCCAGTGTTTTGTTTTTGCCTGGAGAACAGAAACTACTGAGACAGAAGCCAGGACACTGAAGTTGTAAAGGATGCCTTTCCCTTTTGCCTCAGTTTGATTCTTCAGAGTGGGTCCCCTCCAGGAAAGGCCAGCCTCATGAAAGGGAAGCCCTGGAGAACTTTACCATCCACAGGCAAAACTTGGTCAAGACTCCAAGGAGCCAAAGTGACTCTCTGAACCTTCTTCCTTTATGAGGATCCAAGTGGCCTCAGAGACTTGCTCTGGGGTGAGGGCCCAGGTCAAGAGCAACAAAGCCAGTCCTTCCCCCAGAGACAGGAGGGGAGGGAGGGAGTTTCAGGGCTCCAGAGCTCTGTCAGAAGCAACAGCCCACATTACAGAAAAGAGGCATCCAATAAATGGGTAGATACTACTTATAATTATAACCAAGCCAGGCTGAGAAGCTTCCCTAGGATGCCATAGGCTGGGTTCTATGGAATGTGCCACATCTGAATGGCCCAAGGACTCAGTGGATGGAGGCAACTTGAATGGCCCCAAAAGTGTAATGGGAAGCATAAGACGTGCAAGAGACTTTTTTTTAACATCCCTTTTCAAAAAAGAATTGTAAAAATAGTTGGCCCGGTCTCTACTGTAGTCAGTCTCCACATGTCTCCAACCTCTGTGATAGTTTATGTACTGATGATAGATTTTTAACGGAGAAGGACTTGAGGGCTGGGTCACTGACTCAAAATGAAGTCAAACCCCAGCGGGAATGACATCAGGGATGGATGGAATTCCAAACAGCACAAAGCCCTGCTGAGAGCTGGGGGGGTGGGAGACTACAGAGTTAGGGACATTGGGGAAATTCAAGTTCTGTCTAATAAAGTCCTGATGTTGCCTTATGGGTTTCCCCTAATCTCAACCTCCTTTTCCCCCTTTTCTCTTTTCAAAGTGATTTACAAAGAAGAAAAAAGTGAGATGTGAAAACAAGCTACTTGGAGCTCTTCCCCCTCTTCTTGGATTCAACTTCACTCTAGCATGGCCTCTACAGGGACAGAGAGGAGAATGGGAAGGATATGGGCCTGCTGCATGACCCCTCCTTAGGAAGTATCTCCACTTGAATAGACTTTTTTTTTTTTTGCTTTTTGGAGGGCAATTGGAGTTAAGTGACTTGCCCAAGGTCATATGGCTGGGGTTTTGTGTGTGTGTGTGTGTGTGTGTGTGTTAAGTGTCTGAGGCCGTATTTGAACTCAGGTTGAGTTGACTCCAGGGCCGGTGTTCTATTCACTTAAATGGACTCTTTATGGGACTTGTGTAGATAAAGGAAGATATGGATTTGAATCCTGCTTCTTTCTTGGACTGGCCACATAACCCTGGTCAAGTTACCTCTCAGAACCCCAGGCAAATTTCTAAGACAACATAAATTGCAAAACAGGTATAAACTCTCATTGGTAGAAGGAGTTTCTTCCCTGGGAGTACCCTTTAATCAATGAAGTAACAAGACTAGATCCCTTTTGTCCATTCAGACTGGCCACCACCCAAGTTCAGACCCTTATCACCTCTTGCCTGGATTATTGCAATATTCTCTCCATTGGCCTCTGCCTCAAACTCTCTTATTTTCCCAGATGTGCAGGTCTAACCACATCAGCCCCTTAAGTAACAACATAGAATTCCAATAGCTTTCTATTACCTCCAGGAGCAAATAGAATTCTTATATGTCACTGAAAGATATTCACATCCTGGCCCCATCCTCCCTTTCCAGTCTTATTACATACATTCTATGGTCCAGCCAAACTGGCTTTTTTTACTGTTCCTCATGCATGATACTCCTTCTCCACGATCCTTGTCTTTGCACAGGAAGTTCCCCGTGCCTAGAATGTCTACTCTCCCCACCTCTGCCTCCTATAATCACTGGTTTTTTTCAAGATCCAGATTAAGAGCCACTTTCTGTTCAAGGCTTCCCCTCATCTCCCCAATTGCCAGTGCCCCACCAACACAAGTTGTCTTGTATCCGTTTTGTATATATCTGTACAGGTACATGGTGTTTTCCCTATTAGAGTGAAAACTCCTTGAGGGCAGGGACCATTTCTCTTTTGCTTTTATATCCCTGGTACCTAGCATAGTGCTTGGCACATAATTGGCATTTGATAAATGCTTGTAAATGGGTGTCTATGTGTGTTCGTGTCACTTGAATCTTAAATCTTCTTACCTGTACAATGGGTGATGGTGGAGGAGATAATTTCCAAGGTCTCTTATACCTCCAAATCTATGAACTTATGACCATAAAATGATAGTTATATAACATTTTAAAGTTTGCAAGACATTTTTACAAACATCTCATTTTAGCCCCCTCTCCCCAACATCAACCACTTTGTTAATGGGTACTATGAGTATAATTACTCCCATTTTACAGATGAAGAAACCAAGGAACAGAGAAGTTGAGTGATTTCCCCATCACACATCTAACAAAACTTCATAGAGGGATTTGGACCCAGGTCCTTCTGATTCTAGTTCCAGCATGCTCCAAGTTCACTTTACCATATGTAAGAAACAAGCTATTTCCAAAGGATCTAAAGACTTTAAAAGTACAAATCCCAGTGGGAACAATGGTGGGCCTTTGTGCAAAGATAAGTCTGGGCTCTGGTTTATATGATTTTTAAAACCTTTGAATGACCTGCAAAGGCAGTCACAAGGGGAGAGGCAGGAGTGAAAAAATAAATAAATACTTAATAATTGAAAAGAAAGAAAATAGACAGCCACAAAGTCCAGAGCTGAGACTCAGTGCTAGTCTATAAAAAGGTCCCAGTGAGACTGGTCCAGGTTGCCTAGCCTGGCCTACTAGAAGACTTTGGGGGGTGAAAAATAAGGGGCACCCTCTCTCTGGAATTGAGTAGAATTGATAACCCGCTGTCTCAGTTTGCACAGCAGGAAGTAACTTGTTATGGAACATTCACGGGGCCACTGGGAGCCAGCCTACAGAGGTCTTGGGTGTTTGTTGTGGGTTGGGTTTTTTTTTAAATAGTTTTTATTGTTGTTAACAAAGCAGACAAAAAGAGTTGCTCATTATGGCCTGCAAATGACAGGAAATGTGGAGGGCTATTCATTAAGTAATTACTACTTTAAGACAGGGAGAAAAAAAAGTTGAGGGGTAAGAAAAAACAGTTTAAACTATTCTTTCAGGGAGGGGGCTAATGTTTCAAGAAAAAGACATTTCTAAAAAATGTCAATCAATTTGACAAGCAATTATAGCTCCATCCTCATCTAAAACTAAGCAAATGCATACAAAATCTACAGATGTGCTTCTTGGTTATTCTGAAATAGTATGGCAACCTCCCCCCAACCCACTGCCACCACACACACAGACAAACACACATCCCTCCTTTAGACTGCAGGGCACTAGGGCTGGCATTCACTGCACCAAACAAAGCCTTAGCCTTTTTATCCTCCACTGCCTGAACCTGTCTGGGATAAGTGTGAGCTTAAGCTCTGCATGTGTCTGCATGTGGCTTTATGTGCATATATGATAGGGAGGGGTGGTCAACCCTATAGGTGCTCAGGCTCTTCCTGGCAGAAAATCACCTGGGCTTCCCCTTCTAGGTCCCCAGCCTAAAGAATTGGAGCATTTCAGAAAACTAGAGGGAGGCTGTCCCAGAGGGTTCAGAATACCCACTCTGGACAGAAGGCAGAGGACTCTCCACCCACCATGGACAGAAGGCATAGGGCAGAAAGGGATATTAGACGACATCCAGTTCAAACCTTTCATTTTCCAGAGAAGGAAATTTAGGCCTGCAGGGGAGAGGTGATTTTCCAAAGGCCACGTGGCCAACAGTGGGCAGAGATGAGATTTGACCGAATTCAGGTACTCTGGCTCTAAAATTATTCTCTGATTGTCGGGATACCTCCTCTTCACTGACACTTCCATGGCTACCCTCTGGAAACTTGAAGGGGCTACTGTCTAAGGCTTGTATCCTCCTACTCTAGTCCCCATCTCTCCAGCATGTTCCCTCACTCAGCAACTAAGTTCTCCCTATGAATAATCCCTCAACAGCTGACATGAGTACAGAAAATCCAAAATAGAAATCATTATCATCCTCTCCTAAAACCTACAGGCCTCAAATCCAACAGTGACGTAAGGAGCTGTCTACCCCAAGCATATGAAGACTTCTCCCAGTGGAAAGGGTAGATGAGAGCCATTCATTCCAAGGGTGACAAAGGCAGCTGAAGCAGGCTCTGTGGAGCACTTAGAGCTTGGTCAGACATCGAGGACGCCAAGGTCATCCACTACATCCTGGGATATCTCTGGTTGTCTTGACTTTTGTCCTGCTGCTGAATTTCATTGACTCTGGAAGAGAATGAGGCTGATGCCTTTGTGCAACTCTGCCTCACTTAAATCCAGTTCTCACTCAAGTCAAGACATCACCTGTGAGATCACTAGTCCTCTTCAAAATAAAGAACAACCATTCCTGAAAACTTCCTTATCCTTCCAGACCCAATCTCAGAGCAATCCTCACTTTTTCCTCTCTCGAGTTTATCCAATCGATGATTAACTGCTGCAGAGTCTTTTTCTGCACATCTCTCCTATCTGCCTCTTTCTCTCCACTCATATGACCCCCACCTTCAGTCCCCATCACCTTTTGCCTGGACTGCTTTGATATCTGCTTCCAGTTTCTCTCCTCTCTGATCAGTCTTCCACACAACTGCCAAAATAAACTTGCTCAAGCCCAAATCTGACCATGTCACTCCTTTGCTCGAGAATATCCAGTGATTCCCTATTGCTTCTAGCATAAAATACAAGCTACAGATT
Source organism: Gymnobelideus leadbeateri (assembly GCA_011680675.1). Taxonomy (NCBI): domain Eukaryota; kingdom Metazoa; phylum Chordata; class Mammalia; order Diprotodontia; family Petauridae; genus Gymnobelideus; species Gymnobelideus leadbeateri. The sequence continues at coordinate 614,631 of WOXC01005212.1, read as the reverse complement.
TACATTTAAAGAACTTTCACAACTCCAACTCCAACCATCCCAGACTTGGTTCTTGTTACTTCCCTTCACCCTCTCCAATCCAGCCAAAGTGATTCGGCTAGCCTGCACTCTCCCAAACTCCACATCCTATTTATATTTACTGGCCTCTGACACATGGAATGCTCTCCCTAAGCACCTTCTCACTTCTCACCATCTTTAGCATCTTTCAAAGCCTTTCCTATCCTCATTTGGTATTCATTCTCTCTTATCTATAGTTATCTGGACTGTGGTACTCTGCTTTGTCACCAGAGTCCACTGACGTTGATGTTAATCTTTCTTCTGCAAAACTTCCTGAGAAAATTGTCCTCTTTCAGAGAGGCAATGTAGTATCCTTTCTTCTGAAAGCACCCAAGAAAAGCCTCAGGAGAACGATGTAAGAAAGACTCTAAAGTGTGATTCTCCTCTCAACATCAACCCCTCCCCAAAGCAAACCAAGCAAAAAAATCCCCAAATACAATAACAAGGAAGAGAAATTTGAAAGAAATCACAAGGCAGCTATTACAGAAAAAAATAATTTCATACCTCTTAGCCTGGCTATCACTACTAGTGTTTCCCTGATCCTCACCTGGAGGCCATGCACATACACATACCTCTGTGCTGCTTTAGTCTCAGGCATTGGTTTTTGGAATTCACACCTTAGCTATGTCCTTTGGGAAAACCCATCTAAGAGCAGTTTGAAACCCATCTCTCTTGGTATTCCTTCCCACACCTTCAATCTCCCACCTCCAAATGTTATACTCCCAAGGGCAGATTGAGGCTAATGAATCTTACCATCCCAAGTCTGGAAAAGAGACAGCTATGGAGGAGTATGAGGCCTAAAAAATAAGGGCATGGAGGAGGGAAGGCTCACAAAGTATAATGTGGTTTATTGCTATTAACAACTGTTAAGCAGGAAATAGGCAGCAGGAAGAAGGAAGAAGGGAAAAATGGAAGAGAGACCCATTTACAAAGATTTCTCAGACCTCTCCACCCAGAAATGTCCAGAGGGATCTTACTTTAACCCTTTCTCTATTATCTCCTGGGGTCTGACTGAAAACTAAAGAAAGTCAGTCTCAGAGAAGAGAATCAAGTTGTTCATCCTTTGTTTTAAAGAGGATCAATGACATCACAAAATGATATCTTGACTTGTGTGTGAAAACTGGATTTAAATGAGGTTTTTTGAGTTACTATCCCTCTTCTATATATAGAGAGCCCTATATAGGTGGAGCCCTAAAGAATGAAGAATGAGTACCACTACAGTAGAATCTCATAAACTTACTGCAGCAATGTTCCAACAGGTCAATCCCACCATTTGAAGACTACGGGTCTTCTCCAATGTTAGTGTTCAGAGAGAGAAGAGAACAGGTGGGAAACACACAAAAAAATTGAACCTGGACAATGGAAAACATTAACAGCAAGAAGCAACTTTACAGCAATGACACCATATAAAAATCAGCAGAGTTATTGAGTAAGAAAGATAAAAGCTGATGGAGCAGGAAATAAACAAACGTTCAAATGAAAGAATCGTCTCAATGGGCAAGCTCTCAACAAAGGAAAGTGAGTCCAAAATCATATGTGGAAGGCAAAAGCCCCTCAATAATACCAGCTGCAAGAGTCTCCAAAATGTCTTAGAAGAGCAATCAAAGAAATTTAAAAGGAAAAATATTTTTAAATGAAGACAGAAATTAAAGTTCTTAAGGAATAAAAAGCAAATTTAACAAGAGACTAGAAAACTTCAAACCAAAGGCAGAAATACCCTCCATAACAATAGCTCCTCTGCTAGAACCAGAATGTAGAACCTCAAAGGCAAAATGAAAACTAGTAGACATTTTTTAAGACTTGAACTAGAAGATAAGATATGAAGAGATAACCTAAGGATTATAGGCAGCCTAGGAAACCATCATCAAAAAAGAAATCTAAATACCATACTTCATGAAGTCTTACAGAAAAGTGAGAGAAAGAACAGTAGGAGGAGGAATTTTAAACAAACAAGAGATAGAGGAAATCATAAACAAAATGTACAATGCCAATTACATAAAATGTTAAAGGCTTTACATAAATAAAAATCAATGAAGGTAGAATAAGTAGAGAAACTGAACAGTGAGGGGAGAGTATTTACATCAAGTATTATAGATATAATTTTTATACCTGAGAGCTATAGGGATTCAATACAAATATATAACACATTCCCCAATAGATAAATGGTCAAAAAGAGAATTGTAAATTGCAAATACCCATTTGAAAATATATCCCAAATCACTAATGGTAAGTGAAATGCAAATTAAAACAACTCTGGAATTTCTCCATGTGACATACCAATTGTCAAAGATGATCCAAAAAGCAGGGGCTGGTCACATTGGAGGAGTCGTGGAAAGACAGGCACATGAATACACCTTTGGTGGGGCAATTATGATCCCATAATATGTGAGTTGCTGTTGTCATCATAGTCATTGTCAGCATTGTCACCAACATTGTCATCATTATTACATAGAAGAAACAGAGAGCAATACATCTTGGCATAATAGAGTGAGTGTTAGACTTTAGAGTCTGGAAGGTTTGGGTTCAAATCATGCCTTTGATATATCACTAGTTGTATGACCATAAACAAATCATCTTGAACAAAATAATAGTCAAATCATTCTGAGTCTTAGTTTCCTCATTTGTAAAACGGAGCGGGCTATCTGTAGTGCCAACTTTATGGAGCTTAAATGAGATCATATATACACACACACACACACACACACACACACACACACACACACACATACACATAAGCATTTTTTCACATTTCAAATTGTTATGTAAATGCTGACCAATATTACACTTAGCACACATCTATGTGCCAGTGATTAGCACAATGTCTGGCACACAGTAGGTGCTTAAAAAATCTTTAATGACTTCTGACTGTTCAAGATGTCCCCAGAAGAGTGGACTTTCCTTCTCACAAAAACCATCAGCAATTTAATTGATACAGGGTAAAGCTGCTTCCCATTAAGATTTCTTTAAAGGAAGATGGACTCAAGATGGAAGAATGAGAGCAAGCAAGCAATCATTTTAGCCTTAGCTCCTTCACATCCTATAATGACCAATAAAAAGCGATAGACCAAAAGTTAAGAAAGTCAGAGTGAGTCATTTTTCTAGCCCAGGGCAGCTTAGAAAGACAGAGGTGTGTGGACAATGGAGAACAGTGCAGCACTAGTGGCACCACCATAACAGACAAAAGTGACACAGGACCGTGATGGTAACAACAGTGGCAAGGAACTGGCCAGCACCCAAGGATGTGTAAGGGAACTAAACACCTGAGCAAAAAGAGATTTTAAGGGACCCCTGTACTAGTAGCAGTAATTGGTGCCAACTGAAAGCTCCATCACCCATTACCCAATCCCAGGTCACAGTTCCAGTAGAGAGAGGAGCATGGTCATGAGGGATCAGGGGCCCTACCTGCCTAAGGAGCAAGGAATTCATTCCAATAATAATTGTGTGGCTCTGAATCCAAGTGTAGAGTAGGGATTCAGTTCTAACTTTTAGCCCTGAGCATAAGCTTGCAATGGAATAACCTAGGGCAAGAAACCAAAACCAAGAGGGAGCTAACACTTCAATAACTCTGAACCTGCATAGCCTGCATAGTAGGCTACCTGTGACTAAGTCCAACAATAATCAATGGACTGGGTCAGGAATTTATAGACCAGGATGGCAGTGAGCAGACCTATCCCCAGATCACACCACTTTGGAAGCACCAAAATTTTATAGACCCTCTCCTCACCCCAGAATAAGCTGTGAAAGTAGTAGAAGGACATTAAAAAAGATACTCAGGCCAGACATTCCCACCTTGCCCAGAGGTGAGCAGAACCCAAAATTAAAATAAAGTCCAGTCAAAAAAGGAGTCTAGAAACATGAGGGGAAAAAAAGTCTAATCATAAAAGGCTATTATACTGACAAAGAAGCTCAAGACACAAACAGTGAAGAAAACAATAACTTGAAAACATCTGTGAGTGAAGCCTTTAAGAAAAATGCAGAGTAGGCACAAAACCAACAGGAATTCCTAGAAGAGTTAAAGAAAGGGATATTTTTAAGAGAGCAAAAATTTATTTTAAAAATCAAATAAGACTGGTAAAGAATAAATTAGGTAAAGAAATGAGAGCTACACACAAAAAATTATGAAAAGACAATTGACAGTCTGATAAAAGAGTTACAAAAAAATGGAAAGAATAACTCTTTAAAATCAGAATTGGCCAAATGGTAAAAGAGGTACAAAAAACACAAACAAAAATTCCTTAAAAATCAGAATTGGTCAAGTATCTTAGAACCAGAGAACAAAGTAGGATTTTAAAGAATACATCAGTCACCTACTGAAAGAAATCCCCAAATGAAAACTCACAGTAATATTATGCCCACATTCCTGAGCTCTCAGGTCAAGGAAAAAGTATTGCAAGCAATGATAAAGTAATAATTCAAATACTGTGGAGCACAATCAAGATTACACAAGATTTCACAGCTACCCCTTAAAAGCAATGGAAGGCTTAGAATATGATATTCTGATGGGAAAGGAGTTAGGATTACAACCAAGAATAACCTACCCCTCAAAAAAACTGAGTATAATCCTACAAGAGGGAAAATGGACATTCAATTAAATAGAGAATTTTCAAGTATTCCCAATGAAAAAACTAGAGCACAGCTGAACAGAAAATATGACATTCAGACACAAGGGTCAGGAGTAGCATAAAAAGGTAAACATGATTGAGAAATCATAAGAGTCTAAACAAGGCTAAATTGTCTACATCCCTACCTTAATTTACCTTCTCAGACCTAGATAAATCTAATCACAAAATTAATAAGAAAAAAGTTAAAGAGATGAATAGAATTTTAGAAAATAGACCTCTGGGGAATGCTTAATAGAAAGAAAGGAGAATATCTATTTCTCAACTATTCCACAAAAATTGACCACGTATCTGGAGATAAAAGTCTCATAAATTCAGAAGGGTTGAAATATTAAATGCATCTTTTTCTGTCCATAATGCAATAAAAATTACATTCAACAATTGGCTTTTAAAACAGATTAAAAGAATTTGGAAGTTAAATAACCTAATCTTAAAAAATATGTGGGTCAAAGAACAAATTATAGAAAGAATCAATAATTTCATTAAAGATAAGGACAACAATGTGATAACATACTAAAATATATGGAATTTAGACAAAGCAATACTTTTGGGAAAGGAGAAAAAGAGAAGATCAACTAACTGGCATGCACCTAAAAAAAACAGGAAATCGTCAAATTTAGAGCCCCAAATTAAACACCAAAATAGAAATCCTGGAACTCAAAAAAGAGATTAATAAAACTGAAAAAAAAATCATTGAACTAGTAAATAAAACTAGGAGCTGTTTTTTTTAAATAAAAACAATAAAATAGATAAGCCTTTGGCAGATTTGATTTAAAAATGAAAGAAGAAAATCAAAATATCAGTATCAAAAAATGAAAAAGATGAATTCCTAACCAATAAAGATGAAATAAAGGCAATTATTAGAAGTTATCTTCCACAACTATATGTTAATAAAACTGACATTCTAAGTGAACTAGGTGATTATTTATAAAAATATAAATTGCCAGATTAACAGAACAGGAAATAGGATAGATAAATAACCCTATTTTAGACAAATAAATGGAAGAAGTCATAAATCAGACCTCTATAGGGGGGAAGAGAGGAACCCAGGACCAGATATATTTACAAGTGAATTCTACCAAACTTTAAAAAACAATTAAATCTTAATACTACTTAAACTATTTGAAAAAAAAATAGATAAAGGAGAAGTCTTACTAAATCCCTTCTGTGTTAAAAATACGGTCTTGCTACCTAAACCAGAAAGAATAATTAAAAAAAAAAAAAGAAAAAAGAAAGAAAATTATAGATCAATTTCCTTAATGAATACTGATACACATAATTTAAATAAAATAATAGGAAGGAAATTGTGACAACATATCACAAAGATCATACACTCTGACCAGGCTGGATTTGTACCAAGAATACAAGGATAATTCGATATTAGGAAAACTATAAGCATAATCGACCGTATCAATAGCAAACTTTTTCTTAAATGATAAGTAGTATCTTTCTAAGACCAAGAGCAAACTTTATATGAAAGGGATAAACTGGAAGCCTTTCCAATAAGATCAAGAATTAAACAGGGGTGTGCATTATAACCATTATTTTTCAATATTATATTAGAAATGCTAAACATAGCATTAAGACAAGAAAAATAAACTGAAGGGATAAGCATAGGCAATGAAAAAACAAAACTCACTTTTTACAGATATGTTAGTTTTCCACAGAGAACCTAGAGAGTCAATTTAAAAACTAGTTGAAACAATTAACAACATCAGCAGAGTTGTAGGATATAAAACACACAAACACACACACACACACACACAAATTATCAACATTTCTATATATTACCAACAAAATCCAGAAGGAAGAGATAAAAAGAGAAATTCTATTTAAAATAACTACAGATAGTATAAAATACTTGGAAGTCTATCTGCTAAGTCACACACAAGAACTTTATGAACACAATTACAAAACACTTGTCACATAAATTTAGACAGAACTAAATAATGAATGAACTATTAATTGTTTATGTGTGGGCAGAGTTACTATAATAAAAATTTAAATACTATCTAAATTAATTTACTTACTTAGCACCATATCAAACAAAATACCAAAGAATTACTTTATAGAATTAGGAAAAAATGTAGCAAAGTTCATTTGAAGGAAGAAAAGTTCAAGAATATCAAGGGAATCAATGAAAAAAAAAATGGAAAGGAAGAGAACAACCAAATTTCAAACTATACTACAAAACTGTAATGATCAAATCACTTTGGTTGTTGATAACAAATAGATGGTTGATCAATGGAACAGATTAGGTACACAACATACAAAAGCAAATAAGCACAGTAACTAATGTTTGATAAATCCAAAGACCCCAGCTACTGGGGCAAGATCTCACTAGTTGACAAAAAGTGTGAGGAAAACTGGGAAGAAACTGGACAAAGGCTAACATCTCCCACCACATACGAAAATAAGCTCAAAATGAGTACATAATTTAGACGTAAAGGATGATATCATAAACAAATTAATGAAGGATGGAAGAAATTACCTCTCAGGTCTATAGAGGAGAAGAGTTCATGACCAAACAAGAGAGAGAGAGATTTGTGGGAGGTAAAATGGATAATTTTATTACACAAAAAGATTATGCACAAATGAAACCAATGCAACTAAAATTAGAAGAAAAGTGGGAAACTGGAGTGGGGTGGGGAGGAATTTTTACAACAATTTTCTGTGATAAAGGTCTTATTTCTCAAATATTTAAGAAATTGAGACAGATTTACAAGAATAATAACCCTCTCCCAACAGGTCAAGGGATATGAACAGGTCATTTTCTTTCTTTTTTTTTTTTTTAAAGCGATTGGGGTTAAGTAACTTGCTCAAGGTTACTCGGCTAATCATTATTTATGTGTGGGGGCTTATTTTCTGAGGCTGGATCCGATCTCCGGTCATCCCAACTCCAAGGCCAGCGCTCCTACTCACTGCACCACCTAGCCGCCTCAGAACAGGTCATTTTCAGAGGAAGAAATTGAAGGTATTAAGAGTGATATGAAAAATACTCTAAATCACGAAGAATTAGTGAAAAGTAAAGCAACTCTGAAGTATCACCTCACACCCACTGGATTGACTAAAATGGGGAAAAAAAGAGGGATATTGGAAAATAGATATGCCCAAAAAGCTATTAAACTGTGCATATCCTCTGGCCCAGTAATACCACTATTTGTTCTATAACCCCAAAAAGATAAAAAGAAAAGCAAAAGAAAGCATAAGTGGGGCGGAGCCAAGATGGCGGAGTAGAAACAGCTCATCCAAGCCACTCTGCCCCCAGATTCCCCCCAAACTATGTAAAAGGGGACTCTGAAAAACTTCTGGAGCCCCAGCACCCACAGAACGACACAGAGAAGCTAACCTCCCGCTGAGGACAGCCCAGCAGCCCTGCAGGAAGGACCAGCCCAGCGCTCTGGGAGCCGGCAGCACGAAACGTGCAGAGTGCGGGGAGCCGAGCCGAGCGGAGCCCAGGTCCACGGGAGCCGAGGTTTTAGCCCCAGGGCAGCAGGGCCAGCAGCCAGCTGGAGGAACCCCAGAACACCAGCAGCTGTGTCGATTCCTGAATTATCAACATAGACATGCCTAGAACAAAGTAAGAGGTTAGTGTCCTATGGACTTTGGGACCTGTATTTGGGGAATGCATCAGCTCCCTCCCCTGGGGGCTAGAAGCCCCTGAGGAGACATGCCATTTTGTAGTTTTCAGAGGCAGCTCCAGCTCCCAGCCTGCAAATTTGTAGGGAGATCCAGCGATCAGTCTTGGGGGGTAATCGCTCTTGCTTTAAACTCCCTGGATCTGGATTGTGATCTAGGGTGGAAGTCATGGGTGGGTTTAGAGCTTGCCAGAAACAGAAGTTGCCCCCCACACGTTCGGGACAAAAATTCCTCTAGCTGGCCTTAAAGCCATAGTGAGGCAACAAGCCCAAAAGTCAAGTAATTAAGTGGCAACATGCCAAGGCAAAGGAAACAGAAAAGTGCAACCCTAGACTCCTATTTTGGGGGCATAGAGTGGGAAAAGGACTGTGAGGTCAGAAGTCCTGCTCCAAAAGCCCCAGGGGAAAACAAGAGCGGGTTGCAGGCCATAGAGGACCTTAAGAAGGACTTTAAAAATCAAATAAGAGAAGTGGAGGAAAAATTGGAAGAGAAATGAGAAGGATGCAGGAAAAGTATGAAATGAGGGTCAACAGCCTGACTGAGGAAAACAACACCTTAAAAAATAGACTAACTCAAATGGCAAAGGAGGCCCAAAAGGGCAATGAGGAGAAGAATGCCTTAAAAAGCCAAATTTGCCAGATGGAAAAAGAATCTCAAAAGCTCACTGAGGAGATTCATTCCTTCAGAGTTAGACTGGAGCAAATGAAGCTAATGACTTTATGAGAAATCAAGATGCTGTTAAGCAGATCCAAACAAATGAAAGAATAGAAGGCAATGTGAAATATCTCATGGGAAAAACCACTGACCTGGAAAAAATATCCAGGAGAGACAATTTAAAAATTATTGGACTACCTGAAAGCCATGATCAAAGAAAGAACCTAGAAATCACCCTTCAAGAAATTCTCAAGGAAAACTGCCCTGATGTTTTAAATCCAGAGGGCAAAATAGAGGTTGAAAGAATCCACAGATCACCTCCTGAAAAAGATCCCAAAAAGAAAACTCCCAGGAATATTATAGCCAGGTTCCAGAATCCCCAGATCAAGGAGAAAACACTACAAGCAGCCAGGAAGAAACAATTTCAATATTGTGGAAACACAATCAGAATAGCACAGGACCTGGCAGCTTCTACACTGAGGGATCGAAGGGCATGGAATATGATATTCCAGAGGGCAAAAGAGCTGGGAATGAACCCAAGGGTCACCTACCCAGCAAAACTGAGTATTTTGTTTCAGGGGAAAATATGGTCATTCAGTGGAATGGAGGACTTTCAAGCATTCTTGAGGAAAAAACCAGAATTGAATAGAAAATTTGACATCCAGACACAAGAAGGAAGAGATGCCTGAGAAGGTAATCAGGGAAAAGAAATCAAAAGGAACTTAACAAAGTTGAACTATTTACATTCCTATATGGAAAAGCAATAACTGTGACTGATGATATCTTTCTCACCATGAAAATAATGGAAGAAGGGGGTGTGGTCATATGAATACATATGTGAATGTGTGTGTATATGGTTACAGTTATATATGGATAGAGGGCATAAGTTGAATTTGTTGGGAAGGGAGAATACTCAAGGGATGAAATTATGAGGTGAGAGAGGAAAGTGGCAAGAGGAGATGGGGAGAGACAGGGTAGGGTAAACTACCTCATGTAGAAGAAGCAAGGGGAAGTGATTGCAAGGGAGGGGGAGAATAGGAAGGCTAAAAAGGCAAAACCACATTCTCATTGAATTTGGTTCAGGGAGAGAATGACATTCATACTAAATGGGATATCTCAACCTGCAGCAGAATAGGGGGAAGGGGGATGAGAGGAGGGATGATGGATGGGAGGGCATCCTTGAGGTGAGGGGAGGTTGGAAGTACCCACTATAGAAGAGGGACAGGATCATGTAGGGAATGGACCAGGTGGGGGTTGGATGAGTGGGAGGGAATTATAAGCAGCCTTGTACAATATATCTACTATGATAATGTTTTGCATAGCTAGACATGTACAACATATACTGAATTACTTATCTCCCCAGAGGGAATGGGTGACAAGGGAGGAAGGAAATGGATCTGAAATTCGAGGTCTTAAGGTTAAATGTTTCAAATATATATAAATACTATTATTAATACTCTTTTGCTTATAATTGGGAGATAAGATGTGCAGGCATTGGCACACAAAGATTCACCTTCCTCTAATGGAAAAGTCGAAGGGGGTATGGGAGAAGGTATGGGAGAGAGCAGATTGGAGGAAGCAATATCTTGTGGGACTGCTATTCTGGGAGGTTGGGTAGGGGAATAATGGGGGGAAATGATTGTAACTCAAAATCTGGCAGAAATGAATGATGTAAAACAGAAGTTAATAAAGCATTTGTTTAAAAAAAAGAAAGCATAAGTACAAATATGTTTATAGCAGCTCTTTTTGTAGTAGCAAAGAACTGAAAACTGTGGAGATGCTTATAAATTGGGGAATGACTGAACAAGTTATGGTATACAAATGTGATGGAATACTATTGTTATATTAAAAAAACTAAGGGCATAGTTGGAGAAAAACCTGGGAAGACTTATATGAACTGATACAAAGTGAAATGAGCTGAACCAGAAGAACAATTTACACAGTAACATTATTATGAAGATAATTAACTGGAAAAGACTCAGAACTCTGATCATCACCCATCACAACTCTAAAGGAATCATGATGGTAAAAAAAAAATGCTATCCACCTTCAGATATAGAACTAGTGGACTCAGAAGGCAGAATGAAGCATATTTTTTCTTGTGTGTGTATTTCTGCATGTGTCTGTGTGTCTGTGTCTGTTTTTCTGGAACATGTTTAATGCAAAATTTTGTTTTGCATAACTTCTTATTTGTAATATGCTTCATATTTCTTGCCTTTTCAGTGGGTAGTGGAGTGTTGGGATAAGGCAAGAATATAGAACTGAAAATAAAATAAAATTGAATCGTTAAAAAAAGAGATTTCATTAAAGGTGGAAAAATCAGCAAATATGCTATTGTAACAATCCAAACACCAGATGGTCCAGTTTCTGATATTCAAGGCCTTTCAATTATTTTTGACACTTCCCCCACCTCCCCTCTCACTTCTAATAAGCTGTCAAAAGCTGTTGGTTTTACATCTACAATATTTTTCACTTTTATTCCTTCCTCCTTACCCTTATTACGTCCATTTTCTATATTCCAGCTCTCCATATCACCTACTTGGACCATCCCAATTGACCCAAATGGTCTTCCTTTTGGTCTTCCTCCTCATCCAACCATCCTTCAGAGAGCAGCTAAATTCATCTTCCTTATATATGGATGAATTTTAAATCTTTATTGAGCCTTAAAATGTGCCAAACACTGTATTAATAACTGGTGATGTGGATAAAAAAGGAAGCATAGGCCCAGGGAGGAGTAATTTGGTTTTAAAAGTTGCAAGGATGCTGAGTAGAGCCAAAAGGGAAGAACATGAAAGTAGATCTAATCATGTTGCTCCTTTGCTAAGAAATCATCACTGGATCTATATTACCTACTAAGCAAAGTTCAAATTTAGTCTGATGGCGAGACCCCATCCACAATCTGGTGCCACATTATCTTTGCAGTTTGATCTCATCCTGCTTCTGTGTTCATAGTCTATGGTCCAGCCAAGCTACTTATTGTTCCCTAGTGTATACTGTGTATTTCTTTGCCTGTTTGCTTATGTTATTCCTTATGCTTGAACTCAGTTATTCTCCTATCCTACCCCCTTGAAGCCTCTCCTTTAAACCCCAATTCAATTGCTTCCTCCTTCAGAAAATTTTCCTTAAGTACCACCCCTCATCAATATAGACCTTCCCCCACTTTGACATCTCTCTACCAGACTGTAAACTCCATGAGGGCAAGGATAATTTCTTATCTAACTTTGGCATCTCCCCTAGTCCAAAGTGAAGTGTTCTTCACACAGATAACATTAGATGGTTGTGGAAATGAGTATAAAGGTCTGGACAAAGTTTTCGGCATTTTCTCCTTCCCACGTCTTTTCATTATATTTAAATGTTCAATTGAAAAAGGAACAATTAGTTCATAAATCTAAAAATTGCCACTTGGTATGTTTGGTAACACCATTTCACTACTTCTCCTGTGCTGTGCTTCACTGATAACATGTAGTATGTTGCAGGCTACTCAGACCATGTCCTTCTCCATTGCACTTTGGGAGATCCTTAATTTTAGCTGTGTAAAGACTATGATCCTCCATGATTAATAAAAATATATCACTGGAAAAATGTAGATGTTCTAAAGATGGGCTGGCAATTCAGAAAGAAGTATTAGTCTATTACAAACATTGTATAAATCCCCAAAACAATCAAGTCTTATTCTCCATCTGCTCAATTCTGGATCTAGGTCATAGTCCAGTCACCATGTCTGTTCAAGAGAGATGTACTGATAGACTAGATCTAGGGGCTCTCCTATATGTAAATATATATATATATATATATATATATGTATATATGTATATGTATATATATACTCATATATACATATACACACATATTTTTAGATATGTAGTGTTGTATTTATATATATACATATGTACACAGAAAGAGAGAGATTTTCTGAAAAATATTCTTTATTTACTTGTTTCTTCTTGTATAGATTGGCTAAACCCTTTTGATCCATTATGTATCTCCTTCAAAGGCTTCGGGTGTTCTGGGGCTTGAGTCAATCCACACAATGGCATCTACAAGCAGAGCATCTGGTGGACCCCACCATGTAAAGCAGGAGTTTTGACATTTTTGTTATCATGGACGACTTTGGCAGTCTGGTAAAGCTTATGTACTGCTTTTCAGAATCACATTTTATTGCCTACATTCATAACTGAAGGAAATGTTAGACATCAGTAAGAGGGTAATAAAAATAAAGATGTCAATTTTTCCCCACCCAAGTTCACAGGCCACTGAAATCTATTCGTCGACCCTGGTTTAAGGACCCTTGATCCTCTTCCATTTGGACTCTGCCCTGAATATCCTCCAAGATTCTGGTGGCCACCTTTGGCAAGCATATAACTCTGTTTTATTTTATTGGGAGGCAAGCAGGATTAAGTCACTGGCCAAGAGTCACACAACTAGTAAATGTCTAAAGTCACATTTGAACTCAGGTGCTCCTAACTCCAGGGCTGGTACTCTATCCGCTGTGTCACCAAATGGCCCTAGCTCCCTATTTATGATTCATTTGATATTAATAGTCATGGGCAGGTAGAAGAACATATCCTTGTTGCTATATCTTTCAAGGAGTCTTATACAATTCTGGCAAAAAAAAATGAGATAATATTTTAAAGCACTTAGCTAATTTTAAATACTATTCACATATTTATCTGTATATACATATGTATGTATATACATTTATATCTATATGTGTGTATGTATATATATATGCATATATATATATATATGCTAGCTATTATTATTGTTAAAGGGGGAGCCTTTGAGGTGGTATTTTGTTTTGCTAACCAAAATCTTTGTTTCTTTGTTTTAATAAACAAAATTTTTTTTTACTTTTTTTAAAATTTAGTTTTTTTCTTCTATTTTAAGTTCCAAGATATTGATTTTAAAGGACCTGTGTCTTTAGGAGGGAGCCTACAGTAAGCCAGGATCAGTCATTAATATCTGACTCTAATACAAGACTTCACATATCTGCCTGTTAAATTTGTCATAATAGAGGCAGGAAAGCATAGTGGATAGAAAGCTGGTCTTAGGCCCGACAAGACCTGGGTCCAGGTCCTGCTCCAGGCCCATGCTGGTTCTGTGACCAGATCACTCGAGCTCTCTCAGGCCATAATTTTTGAGAAGGTGCTGACCTACACTGAGAGAGTTCCCTCCTCTAGTGTTCCCTAATTCACAGATCCAGTTCCTCTCTCTTAATAAATCTGGCTGATTGCATTCTTAGTTCATTGAAATCTTGGAGCAATGTTTTTAAAGCATAGTTGAATCTTGTCTTGTCCATGTCTTTCAGCTTATGCTGTGATGGTAAAGTTGAGGACTTAAGGAGCAATAATGAGGTCTATTTTATGTACTAACAATGCATTATTTGTTAGTATAGTCATTTGTGTCTGTCATATTTGCACATAAGATTATAAGGTTCACCAGGGCATATTGTTTCTTATCTGACTTTGGCATCTCCCTTAGTCCAAAGTAAGTGCTCTACACACGATTGAAAATAAGTGGTTAAAAAAAAGAAAGAAAGAAAAAGGAAAAAAAAGAACAGAAGTGGTTGGGAGCAGCAAATACTCCATGAGCCCTAGAGTCAGGAGGACCTGAGTTCAAATATGGCCTCAGACACTTGACCCTAACAAGCTGTGTGACCTTG
>WOXC01005211.1:0-51371 GCA_011680675.1 Gymnobelideus leadbeateri | reverse complement strand
TCATGATCTGAGAATGATGCGCTTACTATTTCTGCCTTTCTGCACTGGATTGTGAGGTTTTTATGCCCTAGTACATGGTCTATTTTTGAGTATGTACCATGCACTGCTGAGAAGAAAGTAAATTCCTTTTTATCCCCATTCAGTGTTCTCCAGAGATCCATCATATCTAGTCTCTCTAAGATTCTATTCACCTCCTTAACTTCTTTCTTGTTTATTTTGAGGTTAGATTTATCGAGTTCAGAGAGGGGGAGATTAAGGTCCCCCACTAGTATAGTTTTGCTATCTCTTTCTTCCTCTAATTCCTTTAACTTCTCCTCTAGGAATTTGGATGCTATACCACTTGGTGCATATATATTAAGTAGTGATATTGCTTCATTCTCAATGGTGCCTTTTAGTAGGATATAGTTTCCTTCCTTATCTCTTTTAATTAGATCTATTTTTGCTTTTGCTTTATCTGAGATAAGTATTGCTACCCCTGCTTTTTTTTACTTTAGCTGAGGCATAATAAATTTTACTCCAACCTTTTATCTTTACCCTGTGGGTATCCCTTTGTTTCAAATGTGTTTCTTGAAGACAGCATATTGTAGGATTATGGTTTTTAATGCATTCTGCTATCCGCCTCTGTTTTTTGGGAGAGTTCATCCCATTCACATTCACAGTAATGATGGCTATCTGTCTCTTCCCATCCATCCTATTCCCTCCTCTGTTTATGTTTTTGTTTATTCCTTCTCCCTTCCCCTCCTTGAAGTTTTCCCTTTTGACCGCCCCCTCCCTCAGTGTTCCCACCCAGTGACCCCCCTTCTTAACCTACCCTCTCCCCTTACTACTATTTCCCTCCCTTATAATCCCTCCCTTTAGTCTCCTCCTTTTCACCCCCCCTTACCCTCCCACTATCTATAGGACACAATAGATTTTTATACTTATCAGAGTAAATTACTCCCCGTTTGATTCCAAACCAATGAGAGTAAATTTCAAACAGTGCTCCTCTCCCTCCCTCCAATTCCTCTAGTTAATGAATTTATGTGTCTATTCACGTTAGATTCTTAAACTTCACTGATTAATTTGATCCTTCTTTGAACCAGAACCAGTGAGAATAGTGTTTAAATGATGTTCCTCTCCCTCTTACTTTCCTTTCTTCTATAGTGTGTTTTGATGCCTCTTCAGGTGGCATATTTTACCTTTTCCTAGCTCATCCTTTCCTTTTTCCCATTACAGTACCATTGATCCCCTTAATAGTCTTTTTTTTTTAGACTCCATGTTAGTTCATTCATACCCACACCCTCTAAGTATAACCCTTTTGCAGGTCATGATAATCATAAAGATTTCAAATATTGACAGTTATCAGCTCCACATATAGGGATGTGAACATTTTGCTCTTGTTGCATCCCAGGTAATGAGCTTGTGTTTGTGGGTGTGGGTGTGTGCACTTCTGCATGTGTGAGTCTATGTTACCCTTGTTTACCTTTTTATGTCCTTCTGGAGTCTTGTAATTGGAGATCAAATTTTCCATTGAGCTCTGGCTTTTTCATTAGGAAAGTCTGGAAGTCCCTTACTTCATTAAACGTCCATCTCCTTGCCTGAAAGATTATGCTCAGTTTTGTCGGGTAGTTAATCCTTGGTTGTAGTCCTAGCTCTCTTGCCCTATGAAATATCAAATTCCAGTCCCTCCTCTCTTTTAATGTAGAAGCTGCTAGGTCCTGTGTGATCCTAACTGCAGTTCCTCGTAGTCTTACTATTAAATGGATTACACACAGAACTTTGGTTTTCTGAATTTCTCTTGATACAAAACAGAGCAGTCTGTGCCCTCAAAAAACTTACATTGTTTTGAATATATGCAACTGGTACCCAAAATAAGTAAAAACAAAATGCATATCTGGGGAAAAAAGAAACAAAAAAATAGAGAGATTGGAAATGGTTTTACAGAAGATATTGAATCTAGCAGGATCATTGATAAAAGAAAAAGTTTTGTGAGTCAAAGGTTTAAAGAAAGTCCACTCCAGATATTGTAAATGGCATGTACTAATATTATAGGTGAAAAATAGAAAGATGACTTGGGGGATAAACTTGTTCTGCAGTTTGACTGCTATACACAGTTTATGGAAAAGAAGTTCTGTCAAAAGAGGATACAATGGTAGGAAGGAACTTGATTATAGAGGACTTTGAGTTACAGGCTCTAGAGTAGTCAGTAAATAAGTATTTATTAAGTGCCTACTATGTGTCAGGAACTATGCTAAGTACCTATTTAATCCTCCAAGCAGTAGGGAATTGCTAGAAGTTTTCTAGCATCGACACAAAGTGATTACTCCTATGAATTAGCAAGATTATTTCATAAACTGTATGGAAAAAAAAAGAGAGAGGGAAAAAAAGAGAGGGAAAAGATTTGAAGCAGAGAAGCTGCTTTTAGCAGTCTAAATGAGAGATGATAGAAGTCTGAAATAGTGTAAGGGGTGAATGGATAGAAGGGAATGGATATGAGAAATACTGTGGAGGCAGAAGCAATAAGATTTGGGAACAGATTTGATGTAGGAGGTGAGGGAGAGGAAAGGAAGTTTTTGAGGTTACAAGTTTGGACATGATGAATTTGAGGTGCTGACAGTATTCCCAGAGGGAATGTTCCACAAGCAATTGCCAATGTGGGAAAAAGATTTCTGGGTAATACTAGGTGTGTAAATTTGGAATCCTTCTATGCACAAATGATTACTGAAGTCATAAAAACTGGTGATATTACCAAGGAAGTTCTAGAGAAAGGCCCGGTGAACACCTACACTGAGGTGTCAGGAAATGTATAATTGTTATCAAAAGACAGTATAATAAGGGTCAGTCAAGGTGATAGAAGGGGAAAAAGAGGAGAATAGTGCCAGGAAAGTAAAGAAAGGACAGGATATCTAGGAGGGCCTGAATCTCAATATCAAATACCATAGAGAAGTAAAAGAAGAGGACTGGAAAAAGGCCTTTGGAGTTGGCAATAAAAAGATTTTGTTGGTAACCTTTAAAAAAGTATTTTTTTTTATCAAGTAGTGGGGTTTGAAGCCAGATTGCAAGAAGATGGAAAATGAGTGGGAAGGGAAGATGGTGAGTTTTGATAATTCTTCCTAAGACTGACATTAAATGTTAGAACAGTAGCTCAATGGTCAAAAATCTCCCACAAAAAATGTAATCCTATTGTCAAA
The DNA here is from genome assembly GCA_011680675.1 of Gymnobelideus leadbeateri. NCBI lineage: Eukaryota > Metazoa > Chordata > Mammalia > Diprotodontia > Petauridae > Gymnobelideus > Gymnobelideus leadbeateri. The sequence goes on along the minus strand of WOXC01005211.1, from coordinate 48,201 downwards.
TTGTATTTTTATTAGTATTCTTTCAAATGTACATTTTTTCAAAATTTTTAAATAATAACAATTGCAATTTCAGTAGCAATGCAATCATAGACTCCTTCTGAGAGGTCTCAGTAAGGACCACAGGAATGATAGAACCCTACCCATGTACTCTTTGGACTCCTGGACCTTGCCATTTGTCCCTCCACTGAACACTTAGGATTTCTGTAACTTAAGTTCTATCCTCTTTTAAATGTTGCTATCCTCACTTAAAATGTGAACTCCTTCAGGGAATGGATTCCATTAATATTTCTACTTCTATCCTTAACACTAAGGATAATGATTGGTACATAGTGCTAAGCAATTTTTTTTCATTCCTTCAAAGAATGAATTGATAATATGATTTGAAACTTCATTGAAACTGTTCTTGATCATTTGTGTTTTCATGTTGAGAAGAGAAAAAATTCAAAAGTGGGCCTTTAGCCCACTAAGATGAAAAGAAATGTCTGATATGGCACATTTCAGTTGAGAAAAATTAACTGTTATTCAGTATGAAAAAATTATATATGTATATATATATATATTCAAATACATACATTTTACAAAATCCCACTCATTTTAATTTTCTTTATGACATAGTTAATGATATTTTTGTTAAAATTCTTTAAAATTTATCCTTGATTTTTATGTTTTTTTGATGTTTCAATTTGGCTTGAAAATGACCATGTCTATGTGAAATCTATTGAAGAAATCTCTAAATGTCCTTCATAAGTCCCTTAAAAGCTAGGTTGTTCTTCCTCTGCATCCTGGAACACTGAAATTTGTTCTAAAATGTGTTTTCTCATGGTCATCAGGTACCGCACCACACATGTTCTAGTGGTAAGAGACTAAATATAAACCAGGAGGGAGAGTTCTAGCAAAATCCCTAAGGAGGAATTATGTGGGATGATTACTGAAGACTTTTCAATTAGACCTCAACCTAGATCTATTTCCCTTTCTTCTCGCCCCCATAACCAGTTTATCTAGAAGAGAATATTGCAAACCTTGAAAGTAAAACAAGGTCCTACCCTTGGTAGATGGAGAGACTTAAAGGCAGGAAGACCTGTGTTCAAATTCTGAATTACTGACCCTTAGTAACTGTATACCCTGGGCAAGTAACCTAAATTATATTAGTTTCAATTAGTTCATCTACAAAATAGGTATTTTGGTAGCATTTACCTTATGGGATAGTCATGAGGATAAAATTAATTAAAATATATGATGCACTTTGCAAAAAGCCACATATAAATGCTAGCCAGGAAATGTAGCAATGTGTTCCAGCATCCCCCTCCTAAACAGCACATTTTAGAGGCACTGTTAGCATTGGGAGATGAGACCTGGGTAAATACAAAGAAAGACAGAGTATTAGCTCCACAAAGAAAGAAAATACTATCATGTTTAAGGACAACTTTTTATATTTCTTTTTTTTAATATATATTTGAAACATTTAATTTTAAGAACTCGAATTTCAGATCCATTCCCTTCCTCCCTTGTCACCCATTCCCTCTGGGAAGATAACTAATTCAGTATATGTTGTACATGTCTACCAATGCAAAACATTACCATAGTAGATATCTTGTACAAGGCTGCTTATAATTCCCTCCCACTCATCCCACCTCCCACCTGGTCCAATCCCTACTTGATCCTTTCCCTCTTTTATAGTGGGTACTTCCAACCTCCCCTCCCCCCAAGAATGCCCTCCCATCCACCATCTCTCCTCTCATTCCCCTTCCCTCTATTCTAAGGCAGGTTGAGATGTCCCATTAAGTATGTATGTCATCCTCTCCCTGAAACAAATTCAATGAGAATGTGGTTTTGCCTTTTTGCCTTCCTATTTGTCCCCTCCCTTGCAGTCACTCCTCCTTGCTTCTTCTACATAAGATAGTTTACCCTACCCTGTCTCTCCCCATCTCCTCTTGCCACTTTCCTCTCTCACCTCATAATTTCACCCCTTAAGTACCATTCCTTCCTAACAAATTCAACTTATGCCCTCTCTCCATGTATAACTGTAAACATATATACACACATTCATGTATGACCATACACCCTTCTTCCATTATTTTCATACTGAGAAAGATTTCATCAGTCACATATAGGAATGTAAATAGTTCAACTTTGATAAATTCCTTTTGATTACATTCTCAGGCATCTCTTGTTCTTGAGTCTGGATGTCAAATTTTCTATTCAGCTCTGGTGTTTATCCACAAGAATGCTTGAAAGTCCTCTATTCCACTGAATGACCACATTTTCCCCTGAAAAAAAATGCTCAGTTTTGCTGGGTAGGTGACCCTTGGGTTCAGTCCCGGCTCTTTTGCCCTCTGGAATATCATATTCCATGCCCTTAGATCCCTCAGTGTAGAAGCTGCCAGGTCCTGTGCTATTCTGATTGTGTTTCCACAATATTGAAATTATTTCTTCCTGGCTGCTTGTAGTATTTTGTCCTTGATCTGGGGATAATATTCCTGGGAGTTTTCTTTTTGGGATCTTTTTCAGGAGGTGATTGGTGGATTCTTTCAACCTCTATTTTGCCCTTTGGAACTAAAACATCTGGGCAATTTTTCTTGAGAATTTCTTGAAGGGTGATTTCTAGGTTCTTTCTTTGATCATGGCTTTCAGGTAGTCCAGTAATTTTTAAATTGTCTCTCCTGGATCTATTTTCCAGGTCAGTGGTTTTTCCCATGAGATATTTCACATTGCCTTCTATTTTTCATTTGTTTGGATCTGCTTAACAGCATCTTGATTTCTCATAAAGTTATTAGCTTCCATTTGGTCCAGTCTAACTCTGAAGGAATGAATCTCCTCAGTGAGCTTTTGAGATTCTTTTTCCCTCTGGCAAATTTGGCTTTTTAAGGCATTCTTCTCCTCATTGCCCTTTTGGGCCTCCTTTTCCATTCGAATTAATCTATTTTTAAGGTGTTGTTTTCCTCAGTCAGGCTGTTGACCCTCATTTCATACTTTTCCTGCATCCTTCTCATTTCTCTTCCCAATTTTTCCTCCACTTCTCTTCTTTGATTTTTAAAGTCCTTCTTAAGGTCCTCTATGACCTGTAACCCGCTCATGTTTTCCTTTGGGTTTTTTGGAGCAGGATTTCTGACATCACAGCCCTCCTCCTATTCTATGCTTCCATCTTCTTTGCCGCCAAAGTAGGAGTCTAAGGTTGCATTTTTCTGTTTAATTTGTTTCCTTTGCCTTGGCATGTTGTCACTTAATTACTTGACTTTTAGGCTTGTTGCCACAGTATGGTTCTGCCACCAGACTGGAACTTTGATCCTGAACATGTGGAAGGGGACAACTTCCATTTCTGACAAGTTGGAAACCCACCCATGACCTCCACCCCAGATCACAATCCAGACCCAGAGAGGTTAAAGCAAGAGCAATTACCCCCAAGACTGATCTCTGGATCTCCGTACAGTTCCCAGTCCAGGGGCTGGAGCTGCCTCTGAAAACTATAAAATGGTGTATCTCCTCAGTGGCTTCTAGCCCCCAGGGAAGGAAGCCAATGTGTTCCCCAAACACTGGTCCCAAAGTTCATGGGGCTCTAACCTCTCACTTTGTCCTAGGCATGTCTAGGTTGATAATTCTGGAATCACCACAGCTGCTGGTGTTCTGGGGTCCCTCCAGCTAGCTGCAGGCCCGGCCGCCCTGGGGCTAAAACCATGACTCAGGTGGACCTGTGCTCCTCTCCCCATGCACTGTGCACTGCGCTGCCAGCTCCCAGGTTGCTGAGCTGGTCCTTCCTGCAGGGCTGCTGGGCTGTCCTCAGTGGGAGGTTAGCTTCTCTGTTTCATTCTATGGGTACTGGGGCTCCAGATGTTGTTCAGAGTCCCCTATTACATAGTTTGGAGGTGATCTGGAGGGAGAGCGCCTTAGTAGCACTGATTCTACTCAGCCATCTTGGCTCTGCCTCAGTCAAGGTGCAATATTTTCTCTCTCTCTCTCTCTCTCTCTCTCTCTCTCTCTCTCTCTCTTTTTTTTTTTTTTTTTGCTTTCTGGAGGGCATTTGGGATTATGTAACTTGCCCAAGGTCACACGGCTATTTTTTTTTTGTGTGTGTGTGTGCGTTAAGTGTCTGAGGCCAGATCCAAACTCAGGTCATTCTGACTCCAGGGCCAGCGCTCTACTCACTGTGACACATAGCTGCCCTGGTGCAATATTCACTTGAAGCACGTCATTTGAGTTGTCTCTTGCAACTCCCACTCTCATTGACTAGAGTGTTGCTAGTTACATCCTCTCAGGCCTCTAGTAGTAACCATGTAGGGAATGAAGTTGGATATTTTTTTCATATCATATCTCATGAACCACCCATATTGTGCTTCTTCAATGGTCAAATTAAAATGTCACTGTCTTTTCAGAAAGGAGTACTTATTAAGGTGGTATAGTGAGAAGAGTTCATTCAAAATATCCCCTCCCTTCTCAAATATCTGTGAGATATTCCCCCTCAAATGTATCCAGAACCCAGGGACAAGTGAATTGAAGTTCAGAGATCACTTGTGACAGATGGTTAACTCACATTTCCTGGAAACTGTTCTCTGCTTTTCTCTGCTTTGTGTGTTGCTCAAGAAGTTGTCCTTAAGGGGGGAGGAGCTAAGATGGCAGAGTAGAAACAGCGCTTACAAGCCACTCTCCCCCCATATCACCTCCAAACTATGTAAAAGGGGATACTGAACAACTTCTGGAGCCCCAGCACCCGTAGAACAACACAGAGAAACTAATGTCCCACTGAGGACAGCCCAGCAGCCCTGCAGGAAGGACCAGTGCAGCAACCTGGGAGCCAGCAGGTAGGGAGTGGTCCAGGTGGGGGGTGGGATGGGTGGGAGGGAATTATAAGCAGCCTTGTCCAATATATCTACTATGGTAATATTTTGCATAGCTATACATGTACAACACATACTGAATTACTTATCTTCCCAGAGGGAATGGGTGGCAAGGGAGGAAGGGAATGGATCTGAAATTCAAGCTCTTAAAATTAAATGTTTCAAATATATATAAATACTATTATCAATACTCTTTTGCATGTAATTGGGAGATAAGATGTGCAGGCATTGGGGCACAGAGATTCACCTTGCGAGCAGATTGGAGGAAGGGATATCTTATGGGACTGCTATTCTGGGATGGTGGGTAAGGGGAAAAATGGGGAAAAAATTGTAACTCAAAATCTGGCGGAAATGAATGATGTAAACCATTAAAATAATATAAAAAAGAGAATATTGCACCTTATTAATTATGCAATATATTTTCTCATTCCATACAAAGAGAGTTAAGAGCCTAGTTTTGATAATTTTTGCTCATTGAAGAGTAAAATGATAGTTGGGAAGAATTGTGTTTTGTTTTTTTTTAATCTCAAAGTAACGTGTTTAGACATATACATACAAAATAATATGAATAGTTTATAATATATATTTAAATACCCACAAACATAACATTCTACAGATTCTCTTCCAGTTTTATATATTAATGTGTGTTTGCATGTGTGTATGTATTCCGAAGTAAATGATGTACATATGCATTCAGAAACAGGTGCTCAAATGTTTGTTATGTTGGATTGTCTTATACTGAACTGGACCCGAATAGTGTTGCATTAGAAAAATCTAGCAGAGTTATTTTTTCTCTATGTGGCCCTGTCTCTTTGTCTCTCTCTGCCTCTGTCTCTGTTGGTCTCTGTCTCTGTCTCTCTGTCTCTGTCTCTCTGTCTCTGTTTCTCTGTCTCTCTCTTTCTTTCATTGTCTCTGTGTCTCTCTCTGCCTCTCTCTGTTTCTCTGTGTCTCTCTCTCTCTGTCTGTCTCTGTCTCTGTCTCTCTGTTTTTCTCTTTCTTTCTCTTTCAGCTGGTCCATGGAATTAATGATTCCCCCAGCCTGGAACTTGAAATCCCCCTAATGTGCTCAATCTATATAAACCTCATGAACTTGATGACATATTAAAAAAACATTAAAGCATCTTAGTAGGCCTCTTTAATCAGGAAAGAAATTTTGATGTTTTAAATTAAAGGGTCATTTTATTAACTATGTCATAAAAATGTGGATTATTAAAATTTTTCTTGACTTTTTTTAAACTTGATAACATTCATTTTTTATTATTTGTTCAGGGGCAGAAAGAAAGAAATTTATATAAAACATGAATATTGACGAGTTTAAAAATATTAAATAGAAAAATAAAACAATTAATACCCAAGTCATGAAAAAGAACCTTTTGTTTAAGACTTCCATTAAAATGAATAGTTTAAGAGGAGGATTCTGGGAAGATGGCAGAGTAGGTCAGAAAATTTCAAGCTCTCAATGTTTTTTTTTTTCCACAAAAAGAGATAAAATAGTGTGTCAGTGTGATCATAGAGGGTGAAAATTTAAAAGCTTAGAATAGAACTGGGTTCCTCCTAGGACAATTGGAGAAGATATGAAGAAAAATTCCAAAACAAGATTTCATACTGGTGAAGACTAAATACCTGCAGCCTAGGGACCACTTAAACAATAGGCAGTAAGGTTAGCTGGATTCCTGGGACTGTGAGGGGAGTTGGAAGGCTGAGTTGGGAAGATCTAAGGAAACTATATTAAAAAGGAACACCAGATCTAGCTGTGCTGCAGAGATGTTATGGGGATGAGAAGGATTGTAATGTTAATGGGACATAACATCTTCCCCATCTATTAATAGGCCTCACACAAAATTCATTAAGGGAAGATTACTTGGGGAAGCTTGTTTTCTGGAAGGCTTTCACACCTTTTGCTAATTACTAGTTAGGCACTGAGTCACTAGGGTTGTGATGCTTTCTGGCTCTGAGGAGTGTATATATACTCTCAGTCAGTATTTTGCTTTGGGGGCTCATTTTCTCACTTATGAGAAAGAATTTGTGATTTCCTGATCAATGTTCTGAGTTGCCATATATTCAGAGCTCCCTGACTGCTCAGATATAAAGGCTCTCTCTCAATCCAGGGGTGTATGTAAAGTGTATAGTTGATTCAGTCAGTCAATCAGAGCCCTGTCTGTTGGTCTTTAATCCTCTACCTGTATTTTCTCTGTTTGTATTTTCTCTGAAGTTCAGGGTGCTGACTTTTTCCCTGACCTAGTGAATATAATTAAATAAAATGTAAATAAATAAAAGAAATAAATAAAAAGTGTTGGTCCCTTAAATAGCTATCTTTTCTGGTAGAGTAGGTCAAAGGAGTGGACAGAAGGGTGTTTGGATTTATGGGAAGGGCAAAGATAAGGGAGGTATTGTTATGGGGGATAAGTTATACAAGTAATAAGAGGGCAAGGTTGTGTATAGAAGTAGAGGAGTTAGGGGAGAGAAGAGAAAAAGATATGCACAAATATAAAAACAAAGACTAGGAGTAAAATCTTGTAGGGGCGGTATCTGTTTATATATGTATGTATATATGTATGTGAATGTATGTATATGTTTATGTATAGATATCAAAATCTTTAGAAAAATATATCTATGCTTAATTATAGCCAGGGAGGGGAGGAAGGAGGAAGGGAAGCAAAAAATATACAGCAGAGAACAAAAGAAAAACTACAAGGAAGCAAAGAAAAAATGGACAGATTTCAACATAAAGCTCAATATTTAATATATAGACTTTCTTGAAATGGAATATTATTGCTATATATTCTAAATCCTCGCCTACAATCTGCTGTGAACATGACATGTTTTTCTTTACTCATTTTATATTTAAGTTTAATATTTAAATGGATAATATTTTTTATTTTTCTTTTCTTACCATGTATTTCTGTTTTAGTATTTGTCTAAAAGAAAAAAAAATAGTTTAACTGGATGAGTCAAGAAAACTAATTTGACCCTCATTTCATACTTTTCCTGCATCCTTCTCATCTCTCTCTCCAATTTTTCCTCCACTTCTATTATTTGATTTTTAAAGTCCTTCTTAAGGTCCTCTATGGCCTGCAACCCGCTCATGTTTTCCCCTGGGGCTTTTGGAGAAGGACTTCTGACCTCACAGTCCTTTTCCTGCTCTATGCCCCCAAAATAGGAGTCTAGGGTTGCATTTTTCTGTTTCCTTTGCCTTGGCATGTTGCCACTTAATTGCTTGACTTTTGGGCTTGTTGCCACACTATGGCTTTAAGGCCAGATAGAGGAATTTTCGTCCCGAACATGTGGGGGGCAACTTCCTTTTCTGGCAAGCTGTAAACCCACCCACGACTTCCACCCTAGATCACAATCCAGATCCAGGGAGGTTAAAGCAAGAGCGATTACCCCCCAAGACTGATCACTGGATCTCCCCACGATTTGTAGGCTGGGAGCTGGAGCTGCCTCTGAAAACTACAAAATGGCGTGTGTCCTCAGTGGCTTCTAGCCCCCAGGGGAGGGAGCTGACACATTCCCCAAATACAGGTCCCAAAGTCCATAGGACACTAACGTCTTACTTTGTCCTAGGCATGTCTATGTTGATAATTCTGGAGTCGCCACAGCTCCTGGTGTTCTGGGGTTCCTCCAGCTGGCTGTTGGCCCTGCCGCCCTGGGGCTAAAACCTCGGCTCACGCGGACCTGGTCTCTGCTCGGCTCCTGCACTCTGCGCGCTGCCAGGTCCCAGATCTCTGCGCTGGTCCTTCCTGCAGGGCTGCTGGGCTGTCCTCAGCAGGAGGTTAGCTTCTCTGTGTCGTTCTGTGGGTGCTGTGGCTCCAGAAGTTGTTCAGAGTCCCCTTTTACATAGTTTGGGGGGAATCTGGGAGCAGACAGGCTTGGACTAGCTGTTTCTACTCCACCATCTTGGCTCCGCCCCCCAAGAAAACTAACTTTGAAAGACTGGTTAAGCTATATTTGGTACCACAGAAGTACAGCTCAGTACTAACGGAGCAACCCCTAGACTAACTCAAATACGAATTTGCTGTTCTCTTTCCCAAATGTTGGCATGAGATCTGAAAAAATAACATTTGTTTGATAATTGAACAGAATATTAATATCCATAAAATCTTTATTTTGAAAGTGATAGACTATTTGGTCTTGTTGCTTCAAAAATGAATATTCAGATTGTGGCTTTATCTATGGAAATATTGAATTCAAGTTCATGAGTTTATGAAGCAGAAACAAGTAACTATGCTAAAATTTGAATGGTGGATAAATTAATGTTCATGGGAATATAATTCTATAATCATTTATAATTAATTTGGTGGGGTGTTTTAATGAAATCCTAGAACTATATTCTCTTTCCAAATTGCTTTCATCCAGGCTACACATTTATGGTACTTGTGGTGGGGTGTATTGTGTCTGTATGTCTGTGTGTAACTGTAATAATTTTCACGTACTTTTTTTGTTTTATGTTTTTCTTTTCTCCTTTCCCAGTAGACTAGCTATTTTCCACTTTATCATCTGACATAATCTGTACAGTAAACATTAGCCCCAGACTATCATGCTGTTAGAGAATTGATTGTAGACTCTTTCATGCTCTGTCTTTACTGTCATAGACATAGTTTGGATTGAGGTCATAATTTGTTACAGGCTCCTGATGATGATTATGTTATGTTATTATGGGAGTTTAATTGGTGTTTGTTGATATTACAATTTACTTTCCATGGAGCACACTGTTTAGAGAAATTATAATGTGTCCAGATATAGAAACAATACTTGGTCAGTGATTTGCCAGTCCTGAAGAGAAGAACAAACAAACAGGTGGAGACATAGAAATAAAATCTACATATAAAATAGGAAGTTGTGGATGTTTTCATGGGCATCAAGATGTGGAGGCAGGTCTTTCCAAACACTCATTTTTTAAAGCAGTTATTTAGTGCTGACTTGATGCCACATAGGACAGCTGAGTGATACAATTGAAAGAGTATTGGGCATGGACTCAGGAAGACTCATCTTTCTGCTTTCAAATCTGGCCTCAGAGACCTACTAGCTGTGTAATGCTTGGCAAGCCACTTAACCCTGATAGCCTCAGTTTCTGCATCTGTAAAATGAGCTGGAGAAGAAAATGACAAACCATTACAGTTCTTTGTCAAGAAAACCTTAAAGGGCGGGGTGGGGGGTGGGTGGAGAGTCAAGATGGTGGAGTAGTAATAGCACTTCCTCGGAGCTCCACCACACAATTCAAAACTTATGTAAAGGGGGAATCTGAACAAGCTCTGGAGATCCACAACTTACAAAATGACAGAGAGAAGTTAACCTTCCACTGAGGACAGCTCAGCAATCCAGAAGGGAGAAGCCAGCACAGCATTCTGTGAGGTGAGCCCAGGCCCACATGAGTTGGAGATTTTAGCCCCAGGGTGGACTGACCAGCAGTCAGCTGGAGGGACTCCAGAACAACAGCAACCATGACATTTCCAGAATTACCAACACATAGATGCTATGGACAAACTGAGAGGTTAGTGCAGTATGGATTTAGGGACTTAGTGCAGAACCATGTTGGCCTCTTTCCCTGGGGGCAAGAAGCCACTGAGACGCTTCAGCATAGCTGCAGCAACAAACAGCAGCTTCAATTCCTGGTCTGCTGATTGTAGGGTGACCAGGCTATCAGTCCTGGGGGCAATCGCTCTTGCTTTAACCTCCCTGGATCTGGATTGCGGTCTGGGGTAGAGGTCTTGGGGTGTGCGGCCAGCTTGCCAAAGAGTCTGAAAGCTTCAGAGAGGGCACTGAGCTAATACCTCTGGCAGCTGAGAAAACCCCAGTGCTTGGGACTGAAGATCCCGTGGCTGGTGGCAGAAACCTACTGGGGCAACAATCCCAAAAGTTAAGTAATTGAGTGGCAACATGCCTAGGCAAAGGAAACAAAATAAACAGAAACATTGTACAATAGACTCCTATTTTGGGGGCAAAGAGGATTGAAGCATGGAACAGGAGGAGGACTGTGAGGTCAGAACTCCTACACCAAAAGCCCCAAATGAAAATACAAGATGGTTACAGGCCACAGAGGACCTTAGGAAGCATATAAGAGAATTGGAGAAAAACTGGAAAAAGAAATGAAAACAATGCAAGAAAAGTAGGAAAAGAGAGTCAACAGCCTGACTGAGGAAAATAAAACCTTAAAAAATAGACTAGGGGCGGCTAGGTGGCTCAGTGAGTAGAGCGTCGGCCCTGGAGTCAGAAGGACCTGAGTTTGGAGCTGGCCTCCGACACTTAACCCACACAAACAAAAACCTAGCCGTGTAACCTTGGGCAAGTTACTTAACCCCAATTGCCCTAAAGGGGCGGCTAGGTGGCGCAATGAGTAAGAGCGTTGGCCTCAGAGTTGGGATGACCCGAGATCAGATCCAGCCTCAGAAAATGAGCACCCACGCATAAATAATGACTAGCCGTGTAACCTTGAGCAAGTTACTTAATCCCAATTGCTTTATAAAAAAAAAAATAGACTAACTCAAATAGCAAAAGGGGCTCCAAAAGGCAATGAGTGGAATAATGCCTTAAAAAGCCAGATTTGCCAGATAGCAAAAGAATCTCAAAAGCTCACTGAGGAGAATCATTCCTTCAGAATTAGACTGTAGCAATGGAAGCTATTGACTTTATGAGAAATCAAGATGCTGTTAAACAGATCCAAACATATGAAAGAATAGAAGGCAATGTGAAATATCTCATGGGAAAAACCACTGACCTGGAAAATAGATCCAGGAGAGATAATTTAAAAATTATTGGACTACCTGAAAACCATGATCAAAGGAAGAACCTAGAAATCATCCTTCAAGAAATTATCAAGTAAAATTGCCCTGATGTTTTAGACCCAGAGGGGAAAATAGAGGTTGAAAGAATCCACAGATCACCTCCTGAAAAAGATCCCAAAAAGAAAACTCCTAGGAATATTGTAGCCAGGTTACAGAATTCCTAGATCAAGGAGAAAATATTATAAGCAGCCAGGAAGAAACAATTTGAATACTGTGGAAATGCATTCAGGGTAGCACAGGATTTGGCAGCTTCTACACTGAGGGATTCAAGGACTTGGAGTATGATATTCCAGAGGGCAAAGGAGCTGGGATTAAAAGCAGGAATCACCTACCCAGCAAAACTGAGTATCATGTTTCAAGGGAAAATATTGTCATTCAATGGAATAGAGTACTTTCAAGCATTCTTGGTGAAAAAAAAAAAGAGTTGAATAGAAAATTTGACATTCAAATACAAGAAGAAAGAGAAGCTTGAGAAGTTAAACAGGGAAAAGAATTCCCCATGAACTTATCAAAGTTGAACTATTTATATTCCTACATGGAAAAATGATAACTGTAACTGATGAAACTTTTCTCAGTATGAAAATATTTGAAGAAGGGTATATTGACATATGAATACATATGTGAATGCGTGTATATATGTTTACAGGTATACATAGATAGAGGGCAAAGGTTGAATTTAATAGTAAAGGTTGATACTTAAAAGGTGCAATTAAGAGGTGAGAGAGGAATATAATGAGAGGAGATGGAGAGAGACAGGGTGGGGCAAACTATCTCATGTAGAGGAGGCAAGGGGAAGTGGTTGCAGGGGAGGGGAAGAACAGGAAGGCAAAGAGACAAAACCATATTCTCATTGAATTTGGCTCAGGGAGAGAATGACATAAATACTAAATGGGATATCTCATCCTACGGGAGAGTAGGGAGAGAAGGGGATGAGAGGGGGAAGGAACCAAGTTGGAGGTAGGATAGGAGGGAGGGAAATATACTCAGTCTTTTACAATACATCTACTATGGTAATGTTTTGCATGACTACACATGTACAACATATACTTAATTGCTTATCTTCCCCGTAATGTTGGGTGACAAGGGAGGAATGGGATGAATCTGGAATTCAAAGTTTTAAAATCAAATGTTAAAATATTTTTACTACTATTTTATATACAATTGGGAACTAAGATATGCACAGAGATTCACCTTGCCCAACTGAAAATGTTGAAGGGGTTATGGGAGAAGGTATGGGAGACAGCAGATGGCATGAGGGGATATCCTGTGGGACTGCTATTCTGGGGTGGGGAAGGAAAAAGATGGGGAAAATTGTAACTCAAAATCTAGCGGAAATGAAAGAGGTAAACCAGAAGTTAATAACACACTTGGAAAAAAAAAAGAAAGAAACCTTAAATGGGATAACAGAGATCAGACACAACTGAAAGGACTGAATAATAAATAACAATGATGGTGCCATATGCTCTGCTAGTTACCAAGATAAAAAGAAAAAAAAACAGAGAGAAATACCCCTTGCTTACAAGGGTATTGTGTTCATTTTAAGGAAAACTTCAATACACACACACGAGGCAATATAAAATGCATGGAGGATAAATGTAAAGTCATTTCATTTTTTCAAACCTATTTTTTCAATTATCCAGTATTTACTATTTTTTCTCCTTACCAACTTTCCCCACTGACTGGAAAAGAAGAAGAAAGACTGCTGGAAGAGAAAAGGAAGGGAAAAAAGGAAGGAAATATGGAGGGAATGAAGTAAAGACAGAACCTTTGCATCAGTCAAGAAAAACCGTATAGTCAGGCAAAAGAAATACTCACATTGGGCAAAAATAAATAAAAAATAATATTACACAAATTATTATTAAAATACAAAGCTATTTCAGATGTAGTTCATAGGAACTGGGAATAATTGGGACAGTTTTTAGGTAAGAGGTATCACGTTAACTGAGACTTGAAGGAAACTAGAAATGTTCAAATGAATAGGGAGAGCATTCTTGGCATTGAGCAATGCCTCTGCAATGGCACAGAGATAGGAGAAAGAATAGTAGGTACTAGAAATAGCAAGAAGGCAATTTGATTGGAATATAGATTTGTACAGGTGAACAATGCACAATAAGACCAAAAAAGATAAGGAATAGCCAGGTTTCAAAGGGCTTTAAATTACCTCAGTTAATTGTTTTACATGTAATATAACATATTACTCTCACCCCCCCTTTTTTCATAACTTTCATCTTCAATGAAATATGGCTCCTACATATGTTCAGAATAATCTTCTAATTATTCTCCCATATCCAACTCTTCCCTCTCCACTTCATATTTTGCATGGATGCAAAAGTAATTACCCTAGAACACAGGACTGGCCTTATCATTCCACCACTCATCAAAATCCATTGGTTATATAATTGACTATATAATTGTCATGAACCCTAGAGTCAAATGCATCAAATTCTTCTGTTTGACACTTCATTCTAGCCCACTTTTGTAATTTTATCTTGCATTACTCCATATTCCATATCATTCAGTTAAATTAACCTTAATGCTATTCTTCCCACATAACTCCATCCTCTGTTTCTATATCTCTCTCTGGTCCTTGGTAGAAGCTACCCCCAAAACTGTAAGACACTGACTTCTCACCTCTGTCTCTGAGACTTCTAAGTTTCTGTAAAACTCAATTCAGGTATGGCCTTTTACATGACTTTTTTTTCTGATTCTGCAAGCTACTGTGCCTTCTCTGACAAAATTAGTTGATATATACATGTTTATTTTAAGTATACCTATGGGGACCATCTTTTATTTTCTGAGAGAGGAAGTGTTTAATATAGATTTCTTGTTAAGAGATACTGATCTGGGAATATATTTTATTATTGCCCCATTGTATGGTCCACTACTTCATTGGGGAAAAAGGTTCATAATTCAATAAAAATCAATTCATCTTTGGTGAAAAACAAAACTAATTTTGAAATTTCATCCAGTATTTCCCAAGTCAAAGAATACAGACAGGCAATTTTCAGATAAAGAAATCAAAGCTATTTATAGGAATAGGAAAAAGTGCTCTAAATCACTTTTGATTAGAGAAAAGCAAATTAAAATAACTCTGAAGTACCACCTGACACTTATTGAATTGGCTAATATAACAGAAAAGGAAAATGATGAATTTTGCAAAAGATATGCAAAAATTTGGACATTAATGTGTTGTTGGTGAAGTTGGCAACTGATCCAAACATTCTGGAGAGCAAGACCCATAGGGCAATCAAACAATGCATACTCTTTTGATCTAGCAATATGTAATAGTAATGAAATTTGAAGAACCCTTTGTATTGAAAAACTGAGAGGCACTTAGCACCTAGTTTAACATTAAGCCTCTGTTTTGTTTTGGTTTTTTGTTTTGTTTTATTTTGTTTTGCTTTTTGCAGGGCATTTGCGTTTAAGTGACTTCCACAAGGTCACATGGCTAGTTTCTGTGTTAAGTGCCTAAGGCTGAATTTGAACTCAGCGTCTTCTGATTCCAGGGCTGGTGCTGTATTCACTGCACCATCTAGCTGCCCCCAAATTAAACCTCTGTTAAAGAAACAGAAGTTATGATTTTTTTTCTTTCTTCTGTTGATGATGTAAGTGGAAGGAGCTGAACAGGGAACCCCTGTTGCTAATGTAACAAGAAGTGGCTGAACAGGGAGGAGCTATATTGTATTTAAGGAAGAATAGAAGTGAGACAGAACTTCTTGGGACAAGCATCTGGAAGTGGAGTAGGGAGAGAGAGAGAGAGAGAGAGAGAGAGAGAGAGAGAGAGAGAGAGAGAGAGAGAGAGAGAGAGAGAGAGAGAGAGAATTTCTCTCTCAGCAAGTATCTGGAGGCTGAGGTGCTGATGTACTGGAACTTCCTTGGAGAAAGTGATAAAGTGATTTTGATTTTGAGAACAGAGCTGCTGAAGGCTTCAGAGGCCCCAGCTGGAGCTGCTTAGAACTTCCAAGGGCCAGAAAGAGCTGCCAGAGGAAGCATGACTGAGGTGTTGGTACTTTGTCTGTCTGTGGCTCTAAGTTTTCTCTTCCCAGGAACAGAAACTGTGAAGGACTTGAGGTTGACTGGATACTGTGAGCTTCAATATAGAGCAGGAAATGCACAGAGATCTGGAAAAGGAACTGGGAGTTATCTGCCTTTGAGCCCAGGTGACAATTTAGTGGATTCAGGTAGGAGCTACCTGCCTCAATCCAAGATGAAAATTAAGTAGTGACTGATGCAATTGTTGCACCCCATGGGTGGAATACTTTGACTTTTGTACTGTGGTTTGAACTGAGGATTTAAAAATTTTGTGATTGACTAAATGAATGCACTATCCAGGGGTGGAGTATTTTGACTATTGTACTTTGTGTCCTTTAAGGAGGCAAGCCTCCTTAAGGATGATTTAATGTTTGAGTTACTATATGATTGTACTTTGTTCAAAACTATGTGACCACTTTGGTGAAATCTATGTGGCCATTTTAGTGATAAGTTGTTGAGTTGTGACATGGTGAATGCTGTATTTTGATTTTCTGTGATGAGTTGTAACATTCTAAATGCTGTACCTTGACTTTTTGTAAATGCTTTGCTCTGATTTGTTATTGAATAAATAGACAATTTGCTATACTTTGTAATCAGAACCTTGAAAGGCGCTCCTGGATGGCTTTACACAATTCCACTATTAGGTCTGTGTCTCAAAGGGATACAAAATAATGGAAAAGACCTATATGTACAAAAATATTTATAGCAGCCCCTTTCATGCTAGCAAAATTTTTTGAATTCAGGGAATACCTATCATTTGGGGAATGGTTAAGCAATTTTTGGCATATGAAAACAATGGGATACTATTGTTCTATGAGAAATGATGAACAAGAGGGTTTCAGGAAATAACTGCACCCTCAAATTGTTTACTATTGCAGGGAGGACAGTAGGGAAGGAGGAGGGGAGAAAAATGTGAAACTCAAAAGCTTATAAAGATGAATATTAAATATTGTCTTTAGATGTAATTGAAAAAAAGAAAATAACTTCTAAAAAATAAATTCCTTACAGTAGAAAAATGATGCTTAAGGAGAAGAGGAACCTTCTGCTCTTATGTAGAGCAATTTGGAACTATGCCCAAATATGTATAGGAGTTCTTTCCTGGTGGTAAAGAATTAGAGAGTGATGGGATGCAGTTTGATTGGGGAATGGCTGAACAATTTGTGGTATGTAGTTATCATGTAATACTATTTTGATATAAGAAATTATGAGCTAGATACTCTCAGAAAAACCTGGAAAGACTTAAATGAACTCGCAGAAATGGATTAGAACCAAGAGAAAATTGTACACAGTAACATCAATATTGTAAGATGATAAACTAGCTTTTCTCAGCAATGCAACGATCCAATACATCTCTGAAGGTCTTGAAATGAAAAATGCTATTCATTGCCAGAGTAAGATGCAGTCTGAATATAGATCAAAACATACTTTTTGAAACTTTATTTTTTTGTGTTTTTATTTTGTCTACATTTCTTTTACAACATGTCTAATATGGAAGTATATTTCGCGTACAACATATGTATAATCTATATCAAATTGATTGCCTTCTCAAAGGGTGGGCAAGGATGGAAGGAGAGATAAATGTTGAAAATTGTTTTACATGTAATTGAGGTAAAATAAACTATTTTTCTTTCCATTTGCAGGGGCAGTAAAGAAAATTATAAAAGTTTATCCAAGTAAATCACTTCTTAACCAAAGCTTCTATTGTTCATGATTCCATTCACTTCGGGCTATAGAACCTTCCATTGAAATTTGCATCCCATTAGCTTTACCACATTTCTACCCTGTCTCCCTTCACCAAGGGTATGGAAGGTCTTAGGCTTTCCAGGTTTTTAGGTCTTTATTTCCTACTACACTTCAATCCTCCTTCTAGCTAAGAAAAGCTAAAATTCTCACTGGATCCTCTTGCTAATAAGGAGCTACATTCCCATATGCACATATAGTTTTCACAACAAAACATAAGCTCCTCAAGGGCAATAAATATTTCTTTTTTTGTCTCCTTTTCTCTAGTAGTTAGTACACAGTAATAATTAATAAATATTTGTTGATTGATTGATTGATAACCAACAGCACCAAAAAAAGAAGTAAACCTAACACATGACCTTTCATAAAAAGTTTCTTATTCAAGAGAATGACTTGTAGGTCTTTGTTAAGAGGTAACGGTAAAATGGGATTCCTATGAGATAATTACCTGTTAATTTTAAATTCATAGTACTGTGCTTGCTATTTCCCAGGTTCTTACTTTATACATAGATTACTGCTTATTGATTTCAAGTTCAATTCCCATCCATTCTAACCCTATTTCTTTCCCCTCCCAAGTAAAGAGGGAGGCAAGATAATTAAAGGATAAAACACGAAATTTGGGCGTGTGAAAATGAAGAAAGAGAAACTGATTATTTTGGATTGTTCTTTTCCAAAACATATGTGAAATCCGGTAAAATACAAGATGCACATATGGCTCTCAAATTTTAAACTGCAAAGGTTAACATCTGTTCTTAAATCTTATAAGAATTATTTTTTTTAATTCTGTTTAAGTAACTTTTTTGTGATGTGTCATATTGGAATCCAGGTGGCCTCTAAATACTTGTCCTTGAGGGAAAATGAACATGATGTTTGATGTCCTTACTTTCAATGAAAGGGGGTAAAGATATTGACATTTATTAATGCCAGCTAGAATAACAGATTTAATCCATATGTTATAGGCTACAATTTCTCTGATATTTAAACTGTTCTCTTCTTGAACACCCAGATTATCCGGGGAAATTATTTAACACCTTCATATGTCAAATTAACACTCCTCTGTTAACAAATATAAATTCTTCTTTGTATCATTTAAAGCCCTTAAAAACCTATCCCTACTTTGCCTTTGCACCTTTATTATACATTTCTCTCCTTTACAGTCTTAAGTTTAGTCAAATTTGGCTTCTTGCTCTTTCTCACATCCAACACTCCATCTCCTATCTATGTGCAATTGCCTAGGCTTCTTCCAATGCCTAAAATGTATGTCATCCTTATTTTGTCTTTTCAAATCCTAGTTTCCTTCCAAGTTCAGTTTAATTGTTACCTTCTACATGATGGTTTTTCCTATAAATCCCACTGCTAATTCTTCTGTCTCAAATACTTTAAATGTATTTTAGGTCATAAATGGTCAGATAAAACTGGTTAGTTTATTTCCATTGTTAGTTATGTTATAAAAGAAGAATCAGAACAAAAAGAAAAAATATTTTGAGAAAGAAAAAATAATAATAATATGTTTTAATCTGCATTCAGACTACATAGTTCTTTCTATGAATGTGGATAGCATTTTCCATCATGGGTCTTTTGGAACTATGTTACATTACTGAGAAAAGCTAAGTCTATCATTACTGATCATCACACAATGTTACTATTACTGTGTACAATGTTTTCCTGGTTCTACTCACTTCACTCAGCATCAGTTCATGTAAGTCGTTTCAGGTTTTTCTGAAATTCACTTGCTCACCATTTCTCTTCTTTTTCTGTATATTCCTTCTAGCTATAACATTAATGATACAATTTTTTAGAATTACAAGTATTGGGATACTCAGTCCTCTCACTGTGGGATGGAGGATCTGTCAGAGATGGGTAAGAGAAAGCACAGGGCTCATGGTAGCAACAGCAGCTTCTCCTGGGACTATCAGACCATAGCCTAGATGTTTAACAATCACTTTCCTGAACTTTCAGGAGCCACGATGGTGGCGTAAACCCTAGCTACTCTAATCCCTTCCCTGACCATGAAAACCCAGAGATTATTTCCCCAGAATAAAATCCTGAAATAGTGGAAGCAGCTGAAGGTTTGGGAGTCCTAGAGGAAATGTCTGACTAAAGCTATACAAAGCCTGAAGTGAAGGGTGGGAGGTGTCCCAACAAACCCCATCTTAGCTGACCAGCAGGAGATCCTGAAATACAGGGAGATTGAGCCAGCAAGCACTAACACCAGAAGCCCAGGGATGCCTTAATACAATTAAGGAAATCTGCAGACACCAGGGTGGCAGGCTACCAGTTGCTAAGCCTGAAAAAACTCTAACCCAGAGGCACAGAAGCAGGAACCTGAAGTAGCCAGCGCACCTCTCCCCCATACCTTACTCTGTAATCCTCAGGGTAACCCAGAGGAAACAGTGAAAGTCCTGGCCTTGGCCTCAATCTAGACATCCTTAGGATAAAGTGCATAAAGTCAACAACAAGGCCCCTAGTTCTCAGATGGAGAAGCCTGGGTCAGAGCCCTCTGTACGCCAGAAGTAGAAATCCACTTTAAAAACCAGGAAAAGGCAATCACAATGGGCTGGAAACAATTTGAAATGGAAGACGAAAGATGATTGAATCCTATTATTGTGAGAGAGAAGAATCACTTTGAGGAGACACCACCAATTTTATATCCACACCTGAGAACACAGAAGAAAATGTGAACTGGTCTCAAGCCCAAAAATCATTCCTGGAAGAGATCAAGACACATTTTAAAAGCCAAATCAGAGAGGTAGAAAACAAATTTGGCAATTCTTTCCAAATTATATTGGACAAAATGAAAAAAAAAAATCTCATTGAAGAAAACAAATCCGGGGTGGAGGAAAGATGGAGTAAAAGTAGGAAATTTCATGAGCTCCCTCACCAACCACCACCAATGACTGTAAAATATGATTCTAAACCAATTTTAGAGCTACAGAACTCACAAAGTGACAGAGAGAAACAAATCTCCTGCTGCAGGCAGCCTGGCAGGCTGATAGGAAGAGTGTGTTCCACCAGGCTTGAAGGTGAGTGCAATCTCATGTGAGCTGCATGGGCCCTCACCTGGGGAGGCCCTAACCAGCAGCACAGACTGGCCAGAGCGTACTTCAGGATAGTGAATCACCAGCACCTGTGGTGGTGTCCAGACTTCTCAATCCATAAACACCAAAGAAAAAGTAAAAGGTCAGTGAGGAACACTGTTGGAACTGGGTGAATGAAGAGCAGGGTTTGGCCACCATACCCAGGAAAGAGGGGACAGAGGCATGGTGGCTGCAGCTGCTGCCAAATAGCTGCCTCAGGAACTCTTGGCCTACAGATCAAAGGGGGACCAAGTGACAATTCAGTGGATAATTGTTCTTGATTTCACCTGCTTGGATCTTGGTCACTCTCTTGGGTGGTGGTCCTGGGATGATGAACACCAGTGTGCCAGTGTTTTTGGTGTCTGTAGAGAGAGTGCCCTCCTCAGATCTCTGAGAACATTTGTGAAAACTCCAGTGATTGGGACAAAACTCTCTCCACTCTGGAAGCAGAGTTCTACCACGGCAAAGAGCTCAAAAGTCAAGCAAATGGCTGGCAAGAAGGCCATGGAGTAGAAGCACAATAAGATGATAGAATCCTTGCTGGGAACAAAGTGGATCAAAACATGGAACCAGAAGAAGTCAACAAAGTCAAAACTCCTACATCAAAAGCTCCCAAGAAAAATATGAATTGGTAGCAGGCCTTGGAGGAGTTCAAGCAGGATTTTGAAAATCAAGTAAGAGAAGTGGAGGAAAAATTGGGAAGAGAAATGAGAATGATGCAAGAAAATCATGAAAAGTGAATCAATTTCATGCTAAAGGAGACCCGAAAATGACACCTTAAAAATTAGACAAACTCAAATGGCAAAAGAGGCCCAAAAAGCCAAATGAGGAGAAGAATGTTTTAAAAAGCTGAATTACCCAGATGGAAAATAAATATCAAAAACTCGATGAAGAAAATAATTCCTTCAAAATTAGATTGGAACAAATGGAAGCTAATGACTTTATAAGAAATCTAGACACTATAAAACAGATCCAAGAAAATAAAAGAATAGAAGTTGTAATGGACACTGCAATGCAAATACAAGACAGCATAGCCAATTAATATTTTGGGGGATGCTTTTATTAGCCAGCGGCTATCCCCAAAGAGGGATGCAGCCCTGAGAACTCTGTCCAGCAAGCTTATATTCAGTAAAAAATACTTCCTGAAACAAATAGTGGTCAGCAAGGGGGGGGGGGGGGCTGCAAGCTAAGGGGGCAATTCTTTGTTTTAGTTATATCTTGGTTACGAGGCATGTGCAGGGCGAGATTTCACAATGGTCATATGTTTATGCTAGGTTCTTGGGGCCCCCTGAGGGGCCTTGTGAGAGACCTTGTGTAGGAGCTAGCACTATGGGAATCTAACTGCCACTTCAAAGGCAATTTGAAATGTCTCATTGAAAAAAAAACACTGACCTGGAAAACAGATCCAGGAGAGATAATTTAAAAATTACTGGATTACCTGAAAGCCACAATCAAAAAAGAACCTAGAAATCATCCTTAAAGAAAATCTCAAGGAAAATTGTGTTGATATTCTAGGACCAGAGAGCCAAAAAAGAAATTGAAAGAATTCACCAATTGCCTCTTGAAAAAGATCTTAAAAAGAAAACTCCTAGGAATATCATAGCCAGATTTGAGAGCTCCCATTTCAAAGAGAAAATTTTACAAGGTGTCAGGAAGAATCAATTTGAGTATTATGGAAACACAATCAGGATAACACAAGATCTAGTAGATTCTAAATTAAGGGATCAAAGGTCTTGGAATATTATATTCCAGAGGTCAAAGGAGCTAGGATTAAAACCAAGAATCACCTACCAAGCAAAACTGAGTATAATGATTCAGGAAAAATATGGTCATTCAACAAAATAGAGGACTTTCAAGCATTCTTGTTGAAAAAACCAGAGATGAAAAAAAAAATTTGTCTTTCAAATAGAAGAAGCAAGAGAAACATGGGAAGGTAAATAGGAAAAAGAAATCATAAGGAACTTATTGAAGTTGGACTATTTACTTTCCTACATGGAAAAAATTATACTTATAACTCATGAGACTTTCTCAATACGAGGATAGCTGAAGGAAATATATATATATATATATATATATATGTATATACACACATATGAATATACACATACACACATATGTATAAATACATATATATGTATGTATAGGAGAGTGTATGTGTGTATAAATACATGTGTGAGTGTGTGTATATGTGTGTACATGTATACATAGACAGAAGGCATAGGATCAGTTTAAAAGGATGGGATGATATCTAAAAAATAAAATTAAGAGGTGAGAGAGGAATATAATGAGAGAAGGAGAAAAGGAGAGACAGAATAGCGCAAAATTATCTCATATAAAAGAGGCAAGAGAAAACTTACAATGGAGGATAATTGCAGAAAGGTGAAAGGGAACTGGTCAACCATACTCTTATTGAATTTGGCTTAAGGAGTGAATAACATACACATTCATTTGGGTGTCTTACCCTAAAAGAAAGTAGAGGCAAAGGGGATAAGAGAGGGGATGATAGTGGCAGGGCAGATTGATGGAGAGGGTAGTTAGAAGCACATATGTTTGAAAAGTGACAGGGTCAAAGTAGAAGACTGAATAAGTGGGGGGCAGGATAAAATGGAACGAAATATAGTTAGTCTTTCACAGTATAACTACTATGGAAACATTTTGTGCACCTATACATTTACAACCTATATTGAATTGCTTATCTTCCAAGTGGGGATGAGTGAGGAGGGAAGAGGGTAAAGAATGTGGAAATCAAAATTTTAAGAACAAATGTTTTAAACAATTAAAATAAAAATAAATATATAAAATAAAACTGTGAGTTCCACATTCTCTCCCTTCCTCCCTACCCACCCAGCCACACTGAAAAGGCAAACAATTCAATGTAAGTTATATATGTGTAGTTATGCAAAATACTTCCATAACAATCATGTTGTGAGACTAACTATATTTGCCTACATCTTATCCCACCCCTCATTTATTCAATTTTCTTTTGATCCTGTCCCTCCTCAAAAGTGTTTTCATCTGATTACCCCTCCTCCCATTTTCCCTCCCTTCTATTGTCCCTTCCCCTTTTCTCCCCTTCCCCCCTAATTTCCTGTAATGTAAGAAAGATCTTCATACTAAATTGAGTGTGTATATTATTCCTTCCTTAAGTTAAATCTGATGAGAGCAAGGTTCACTCACTCCCATCTACTCCCCCTTCTTTCCCTCCATGGTAAAAGTTTTTTCTTGCCCTCTGTCTGTTAGATAATTTACATCATTCTACCTACCCCTTTCTCCTTCTCCTAATATATTCCTCTTTTACCCCTTAATTTCATTTTTTAGATATCATGTCCAACTGACGCTGTGTCTCATTTCTATATCTATATATCTATATCATATATATATATATATGATATAGATATATATGAACAGGAGAGAGATATATGTGTATATACATATATGTACATACACACATATATACACATACATACACACATTGTATATGTATGTATATGTATGTATTTGTATGTATATATGTATGTATATGTTTATTGCCTCCAAGTACCCTAATACTGAGAAAGATTTCATGAGTTCCAAATATCTTTCCATGAAGGAATATAAAAAAGTTCAATTTCAATAAATCATTTATGATTTCTCTTTCCTTTTTATCTTTTCATGCTTCTCTTGAGTCTTGTATTTGAAATTCACATTTTCTATTCAGCTTTGTTCTTTTTATCAAGGATATTTGGAAGTCCTCTATCTCATGAAATGTCATTTTTCCCCCTGAAGGATTATACTCAGTTTTGTTGGGTGAGAGATTCTTGGTTTTAATCCAAGCTCCTTCGGCCTCCAGAATATCATGATCCGACCAACCCCCAATCCCTTAATGTAGAAGCTACTAAATCTTGTATCATCCCGATTGTGTTTCCATCATAAATGAATTGTTTCTTTCTGGCTGCTTGCAAGATTTTCTCCTTGACCTAAGAACTCTTGAATATAGCTACTTTTCTTACTAATGCTGTTATCTGTCAATTGCATCTAAGAGTAACTGCTAATGAAAAACTCATTAATGAAAGTTTTCTTACTTTGGGGTTTTTTAATACTCTTTTATCTTGTCTTTTTATGTACAAATTGTCGAGTTATTTATAGAGTTAATCCATAATAAATGTTTGTTGACTAGAGTTGAAACATGATAGTAAACCTATCCATTTAAGACTAATATTACATGGAAGACTATGTGTTCTCAAATTTCTTTAATGACAGGCATATTTTAAGTCCTGTAATGAGGGAGGGGTATTCATATTATTATAATTGGTTCTTGTAATAATGGACAGAAATTGAAAGGAAACAAATTTAGACTTTATATCAGAAAATAAGAAAAAGAAACTTTCAATGAATTAGAGCTACCAAAAATTACAATGAATTATTTCACTAATTTTCAAACACTATTTGTCGAGTATATTTTAATATTGATCCCATCTCAAGAATGCACTGGACTGGGGGGGGGGGCGGGGCAGAGCCAAGAACAGCACTTCAAAGGTGTTCTCCCCCACACCACTTCCAAACAATGTAACAGGTGGACTCTGAAAAACTTCTGAAGCTCCAACACCCAAAGAACAACACAGAGAAGCTAAACTTCCACTGAGGACAGACCTATGGGGAACAGCCAGCATAGGGCTCTGGAAGCAGACAGCATAGGGCTCTGGAAACAGCCAGCACAAGGCTCTGAGAGCCAAGCCCAGGCCGCATGAGCCGGGGTTTAGCCCCAGGGTGGCCAGGCTAGCAGCCAGCTGGAGGGACACCAGAACACCAGCAGCTGTGGTGATTCCAGAATTATCCACACAGATATGCCTAGGACAAAGGGAGAGGTTAGTGTCCTACAGATTTTGGGACCAGTATTTGGGGAAAGTGTCAAACTTCTTCCCCTGGGGGCAAGAAGCTGCTGAGGAGACACAGCACAAACGCCATTTTGTAGCTGCAATAGCAGCTTCATCTACTGGTCTGTGAACTGTAGGGAGATCCAGCAATCAGTGTGGGGGTTAGTGACACTTGCTTTAACCTTCCTGGATCAGGATTGCGGTCTCAGGGGGAGGTCTGGGGTGGATATCCAGCTTGCCAGAGTGTGGAGGCTTTACAGAGAGCACCCAACTTAAACCTCCGGAGGTTGTGAAGACCCCAAAGTTTGGGAGAGAAGATTTTAAAAAGAATTTAAAAACCAAATAAGAAAAGTGAAGGAAAAATTGGGAAGAGAAATGAGAAGGATGCAGGAAAAGTTTGAAATGAGAGTCAACCACCTGACTGAGGAAAATAACACCTTAAAATAGACTAACTCAAATGGCAAAGGAGGCTTGAAAGGGCAATGAAAAGAATGCTTTAAAAAGTCAAATTTTCCAGATGGAAAAAGAATCTCAAAAGCTCACTGAGGAGATTCATTCCTTCAGAGTTAGACTGGAGAAGCTAGTGACTTTATGAGAAATCAAGATGCTGTTAAGCAGATCCAAACAAATGAAAGAATAGAAGGCAATGTGAAATGTCTCATGGGAAAACCCACTGACCTGGAAAATAGATCCAGGAGAGATAATTTTAAAATTATTGGACTACCTGAAAGCCATGACCAAAGAAAGAACCCAGAAATCACCCTTCAAGAAATTCTCAAGTAAAATTGCCCTTATGTTTTAGACCCAGAGGAGGAAATAGAGGTTGAAAGAATCCATAGATCACTTCCTGAAAAAGATCCCGAAAAGAAAACTCCTAGGAATATTATAGCCAGGTTACCGAATTCCCAGATCAAGGAGAAAATACTACTAGCAGCCAGGAAGAAAAAATTTCAATATTGTGGAAAGACAATCAGAATAGCTCAGGACCTAGCAGCGTCTACACTGAGGGATCAAAGGGCATGGAATATGATATTCCACAGGGCAAAATAACTGGGATTAAAACCAAGAATCACCTACCCAGCAAAACCGAGTATCTTGTTAAAGGGGAAAATATGGTCATTCAGTGGAATAGAGGACTTTCAAGCATTCGTGAGGAAAAAACCAGAGTTGAATAGAAAATTTGACATTCAGACACAAGAAGCAAAAGATACTTGAGAAGGTAATCCAGGAAAAGAAATCAAAATGAACTTATCAAGGTTGAACTATTTATAATCCTACATGGAAAAATAATAACTGTGACTGATGAAACCTTCCTCATTATGAAAATAATTGAACAAGGTTATATGTGCATATGAATACATATGTGAATGTGTGTATATATGTTTATAAGTATACATGGATAGAGGGCACAGGTTGATTTTGTTGGGGAGGGATGATACTTAAGGGGTGAAGCTAAGAGGTGAGAGAAGAAAGTGGCAAGAGGAGATGGAGAAACAGGGTAGAGTAAACTATCTCATGTAGAAGAGGCAAGGGGAAGTAGTTCTAGAGGAGGGGAAGAACAGGAAGGCAAAAAGGCAAAACCATATTCTCATTGAATTTGGCTCAGGGAGAGAATGACACACATAATAAATGGGATATTTCACACTGCAGGAGTGTAGGGCAAAGGGGGTTGAGAGGGGGAATGATGGAGGGGAGGGCATCCTAGGGGGAGGGGAGGTTGGAAATGCCCACTTTCAAAGAGGGACAGGATCAAAGGAGGGAATGGACCAGGTGGGGGTGGGATGGGTGGGAGGGAAATAAAAGCAGTATTTTACAATATATCTCCTATTGTAATGTTTTGCATAGCTACACATGTACAATGCATACTAATTTCTTTTTTTTTTTTTTTGCTTTTTTTTTTGGAGGGCAATTGGGGTTAAATAACTTGCCCAAGGTCACACAGCTAGGTTTTTGTTTGTGTGTGTTAAGTGTCTGAGGTCGGATCTGAACTCAGGTCCTTATGACTCCAGGGCCAGCACTCTACTCACTGGGCCACCTAGCCACCCCCACATACTAATTTCTTATCTTCCCAGAGGGAGTAGGTGACAAAGGAGGAAGGGAAAGGATCTGAAATTCAAAGTTTTAAAATTAAATGTTTCACATATATATATATGTAAACACTATTATTAGTACCACTTTGCATGTAATTGGCAGATAACATGTGCAGGCATTGGGACACAGAGATTCACGTTTTCCTCATGGCAAAGTTGAAGGAGGTATGGGAGAAGATATGGGAGAGAGCAGATTTTATGAAGGGATATCTTGTGGGACTGTTTTTCTGGTGTGGTGGGTAGGGGAAAAATGGGGAAAAAATTGTAACTCCAAATCCAGGGGAAATGAATTATGGACCCTGAAATACCTTCAAACATGAAAGTTCTATTATTCTGTGATCCTTAGAAATCATTTTCAAAATGATCTGAAATTCGAGGTCTTAACATTAAATGTTTCAAAAATATATAAATGCTATTATTAATAATCTTTGCTGGTAATTGGGAGATAAGATGTGCAGGCATTGGGGCAGAAAGATTCACCTTCCTCTAATGGAAAAGTCAAAGGGGGTATGGGAGAAGGTACGGGAGAGAGCAGATTGGAGGAAGCGATATCTTGTGGGACTGCTATTCTGGGAGGGTGGGTAGGGGAAAAACGGGGGGGGGGTGATTGTAACTCAAAATCTGGTGGAAATGAATAATGTAAAACAGAAGTTAATAAAGCATTTGTTTAAAAAAATTTCTTTAGGCTGCATTGTCTGTCATTTCTTAAAGCTACAAGAAGTAACCCTGGGCAGAGCCAAGATGGCGGAGTAGAAACAGCTCGTCCAAGCCACTCTCCCCCCAGATCACTTACAAACTATGTAAAAGTGGACTTTGAACAACTTCTGGGGCCCCAGCACTCATTGAACGACACAGAGAAGCTAACCTCCCCCTGAGGACAGCCCAGCAGCCCTGTAGGTAGGACCAGCACAGCAACCTGGGAGCCACCGTAGCTTCAGTGCACAGGGAGCCAAGTGCAGGTCCACCTGAGTCGCGGTTTTAGCCCCAGTGTGGCCGGGCCAGCAGCCGTCTGGAGGGACCCCAGAACACCAGCAGCTGTGGCGATCCCAGAATTATCAACATAGACATGCCTAGGACAAAGTGAGAGGTTAGTGACCTATGGACTTTGGGACCAGTATTTGGGGAACGCATCAGCTTCCTCCCCTGGGGGCTAGAAGCCTCTGAGGAGATACACCATTTTATAGTTTTCAGAGGCAGCTCCAGCTCCTGGCCTGGGAACTGTAGTGAGATCCAGAGATCAGTCTTGGGGAGTAATCGCTCTTGCTTTAACCTCCCTGGATCTGGATTGTGATCTGGGGTGGAGGTCGTGGGTGGGTTTTTGGTTTGCCAGAAACAGAAGTTGTCCCCCCACTCATTCGGGTGGAAAGTTCCCCTGTCTGGCCCCCTGTCTGGCGGCAGAGCCATACTGTGGCAACAAGCCCAAAAGTCAAGCAAGGCTTGATTTATTTGCCAAGGCAAAGGGAACAAATTAAACAGAAAAATGCAACCTTAGACTCCTACTTTGGTGACAACTCGGATCGAATCATAGAACAGGAGGAGGGCTGTGAGGTCAGAAATTCTACTCCAAAAGCCCCAAAGGAAAACACGAGTGGGTTACAGGCCATAGAGGACATTAAGAAGGACTTTAAAATTCAAATAAGAGAAGTGGAGGAAAAATTGGAAAGAGAAATGAGAAGGATGCAGGAAAAGTATGAAATGAGGGTCAACAGCCTGACTGACGAAAACAACACCTTAAAAAATAGACTAACTCAAATGGCAAAGGAGACCCACAAGGGCAATGAGGAGAAGAATGCCTTAAAAAGTCGAATTTGCCAGATGGAAAAAGAATCTCAAAAGTTCACTTAGGAGATTCATTCCTTCAGACTTAGACTGGAGAAAATGGAAGCTAATGACTTTATGAGAAATCAAGATGATGTTAAGCAGATCCAAACAAATGAAAGATTAGAAGGCAATGTGAAATTTCTCATGGGAAAAGCCACTGACCTGGAAAATAGTTCCAGGAGACACAATTTAAAAATTATTGGACTACCCAAAATCCATGATCAAAGAAAGAACCTAGAAATCACCCTTCAAGAAGTTCTCAAGTAAAATTGCCCTGATGTTTTAGATCCAAAGGGCAAAATAGAGGTTGAAAGAATCTACAGATCACCTCCTGAAGAAGATCCCAAAAAGAAAACACCCAGAAATATTTTAGCCAGGTTCCATAATCCCAAGATCAAGGAACAAATACTACAAGCAGCCAGGAAGAAACACTTTGAAAACACAATCAGAATAGCACAGGACCTGGCAGCTTCTACACTGAGGGATTGAAGGGCATGGAATATGATATTCCAGAGGGCAAAAGAGCTGGGACTGAACCCAAGGGTCACCTCCCCAGCAAAACTGAGTATTTTGTTTCAGGGGAAAATATGGTCATTCAGTGGAATAGAGGACTTTCAAGTATTCTTGAGGAAATAACCAGAGTTGAATAGAAAATTTGACATCCAGACACAAGAAGCAAGAGATGCCTGAGAAGGTAATCTGGAAAAGTAATCAAAAGGAACTTATCAAAGTTGAACTATTTACATTCTTATATGGAAAAACAATAACTGCGACTGATGAAATCTTTCTCAGTATGAAAATAATGGAAGAAGGGTGTATGGTCATATGAATACATATGTGAATGTGTGTATATATGTTTACAGTTATATATGGATAGAGGAAATAGGTTGAATTTGTTGGGAAGGGAGGATACTCAAGGGGTGAAATTATGAGGTGAGAGAGGAAAGTGGCAAGAGGAGATGGGGAGAGACAGAGTAGGGTAAACTATCTCATGTAGAAGAAGCAAAGGAAGTGGCTGCAAGGGAGGGGAAGAATAGGAAGGCAAAAAGGTGAAACCACATTCTCATTGAATTTGGTTCAGTGATAGAATGACATACATACTAAATGGTATATCTCAACCTGCAGCAGGATAGGGGGCAGGGGGATGAGAGGAGGGATGATGGATGGGAGGGCATCCTTGGGGGGAGGGGAGGTTGGAAGTACCCACTATAGAAGAGGGACAGGATCATGTAGGGAATGGACCAGGTGGGGGGTGGGATGAGTGGGAGGGAATTATAAGCAGCCTTGTACAATATATCTACTATGATAATGTTTTGCATAGCTAGACATGTACAACATATACTGAATTACTTATCTTCCCAGAGGGAATGGGTGACAAGGGAGGAAGGGAATGGATCTGAAATTCGAGGTCTTAAAATTAAATGTTTCAAATATATATAAATACTATTGTTAATACTCTTTTGCTTGTAATTGGGAGATAAGATGTGCAGGCATTGGGACACAGAGATTCACCTTCCTCTAATGGAAAAGTCGAAGGGGGTATGGGAGAAGATATGGGAGAGAACAGATTGGAGGAAGTGATATCTTGTGGTACTGTTATTCTGTGAGGGTGGGTAGGGGAAAAACAGTGGGGGGGGGGGTGAAATCATTGTAACTCAAAATCTGGCGGAAATGAATGATGTAAAACAGAAGTTAATAAAGTATTTGTTTAAAAAAATTAAAAAAGAAGTAACCCTGGTTGCCATATGTGAAA
The DNA here is from genome assembly GCA_011680675.1 of Gymnobelideus leadbeateri. Lineage (NCBI taxonomy): Eukaryota > Metazoa > Chordata > Mammalia > Diprotodontia > Petauridae > Gymnobelideus > Gymnobelideus leadbeateri. The sequence continues at coordinate 17,224 of WOXC01005211.1, read as the reverse complement.
ATTTTATAAAACTGTCAGATATTTTCTCTGAGAAGATTTTCTCTAGTAGAGGACAAAATGTTTTTTAAAAAATTGTGGAACATCCACTGGGGCATCTTCATTACATTTAAAACTGAAATAAGGAAGAGATAAACATATTACAAAACTTTTAAAAATGTAGCTATTTTTGTAATAATCTTCTCTTTCATTTTCGAAGATACCAGAGCCAACACATCTAAATGTTAGCATTATAATCAGGGAAGTTCTACATTAGGAGGCAGAAGTGACACTGAAGAAAGCAAAAATGAAATAGGGTGAAGCTAGTTTAGATCAAATATAATGATAAGATGTCTGTGTAAGCTATTTTAAAGGACTTGACAAACTTTTTCAAGTTACTTTAAAGAAAGGATGATACAAAAACCATGGGGGAAAGTACTTAACTTTATTATAATCAGAAAAATAGTAACTGAGGTTATGTGTTACTACTAAGCTAAGCAATAGCTTTCTTCTTGTTTTCTACAAATTGTCATCATAATAATCTATGAATGAAATTGTGAAATAAGGGAGATACTTTTAAACTATTTTCCTTAGTGGGTCATATTTTGGTTACACATGATTGACTGAAAGTCATAGAATTACAAGTCCCCATATGTGTTTCTATTGTAGAAATGGAAAGCATAATGAGTTAATTAATCACATTGATTTCATTGAGCTCTCTTATTATGTAAGAGAAGATGAAATAAACTGGGAATCAAAATCATCCAATCAGGAGGTAGGATAAGTGTTGCTCAACTTTGATATGCCAGTGATCCTTTCTGGTTTCCACTTGGCTAACAAGAAACCTGTGTCAGCAGCCATACAGCCAAGTCAAAATGATTCCTACTGGCCACAAATGGACAGAGCTTGCACAAACATTCTGATTTCAGGTACTTTGTATTCCTCCTATTCTCCTGCCTCCATTTGTTGTTGAACCATATCAAGCACTCTAAATCTTTAGAGCAACTTACTAAGTTCTACTGTTCTCTACACATGTGAGTGTGCAGTTCTCTTTTTTTTTTGATGCAACAGTTTTCAAGATGTAAAAAAAAAAAGAATCTATAATGTCCATTCGAGTCTTTACTTCTTTTTTAAAATTATTACTATTAATTTATTTTTAGTTTTCAATATTTACTTCCACAAGATTTTGAGTTCCAAATTCCCTCCCCATATTTCCCCTCCCCCCCAACAACATACATTCTGATTACCCATTCCCCCTGTAATGGCAAGCACAGAAGTAGTTCACATCTTGTTTCAGCTATTGAATTAACACCTTATTTCAGTTCAAATTTCTTTTGAGGCTTGTATCAAGTCTTTTAAGAAACAGAACATGTGAACCCCACAACTTGTGTAACCTAGAACTCATGAACTCCTGCAACATAAAGGGGAGAAGCTAATGACCATATATAAGGAGAAACCCAGGGCTTGAGCCGACAGAGCTTAGAAGAGTACTCTTGTGGTGGCAAAGAATAGAAGGAGAAAACTTGTGGTATCCCAGCACTCTATCTGCTCTGCCTCTTTTGCTTGTTTGTGATGCTTTGTACAGAAGCCCTGGGACATTAATGGGAGCCCTGAAAGAGGATTTTCTGGTTGTATATTTAAAGAACTGCTCAAGGAGGGTTTTGGAGGTCCTGGGACTTTAGTGATGATTTGTGCTGACCTCCTGGACCTTGTTTGTGGGTCTGTGTTGATTTCTATGTTGATGATTTGTGTTGAGTTCTCAGACCTTGTTGGTGGGTCTGAGCCGATTTCACAGGCAGATAATTGATGATGGTGCCAGCAACATGGATGAAATTATTGTGGCTCTGTCAAGCTTTGTCTTCCCAAAAACCGGAATTGTGAAGGACTTGAGGTGGACTGGACACTGTGAACTTCAATATGGAACAGGAACTGGATGAAGAACTGGAGAAGGAGCTGGGCAAGGAAATGGGAGCTGATTGCCTTTGAACCAAGGTAAAAGTTGGAGTTGGGGCCATCGAAGAGCAACCATGGAAGCTGAGAGCCAGACTTGAGTCAAGCTGAAAGAAGACTGGTAATGTCTTATAGGTTATTCCATTCAGAAATTTGTTTTGAGGCACCACTTAAAGTTCTTTGGAGGAACTTTAGGGAATGTTCAGATGAGTTCCTCCCATTCATTTGTCATCTTGGGTCTGCCCAAGTCAGTCATTTCAAGTAACCTAATCCCCCATACTCACAATATCCTCATTTGGTCCATCCATCCTCACCAATTACATGTTTACTCTCTTTTGTGTATAAATTCCTCAAGAATGCATTCTAGAGAACAGTTTCCTTACTTTGTTTCCACTTATTCTCTTAACTCTCTGTAGCCTTACTTCTGATCTCATTATTCAAATAAAACTTTTATCCCTGAGACTTGTTCGTTGAGTAGCAAATATAGATATACACATATTTGACACTTCCAATGTGCTAGGCACTGTGGTAAGTACTGAAAATATAAAGGCAAAAATAGTCCCTGACTTCTAGGGAAATAATGGTTAGCTTTTTCTTCTCCCCCCCATATGGGCGGAAATATGTCACTTTTGAAATCAGGAAGATAGTGGTTTACCTTTTAAAAAATTAGTCAAAGATAAAGGATCTTAGCATAATGGACATTGAAATGTTAATATTACATCTGATTACTCAGTTCTTTGTTACCAAATGTACTTCACATCATGAAAATAGCAGAACTAAATTTTGGATCAAAACTTTTTTGATTCAACACAGTTTATATTAAAAGCCAAATTTTGGAAAATGTAAAAAGCATTTTAAGTTCTTGCAGATGAGCTTAAATGAGGGTTAAGGAAGTAATTGACATCCATTCAAAATATATTTGATTCAACCCTCACTATCTGGCAGTGCGCACAAAGGCCTATTAAGGGCTTTGTGGCAGAATTGTTTTCCTTGAATAATAGGCTGTTCTTTGAGCAGAGACTGATTCTTTTCCTTTTCAATTCAGTACAAATGTCTCCTTGATTTTGTACAACTTTTTCACTCATTACACAATCATCTTTAGTATTAAAAGGGAGCTAGATATTTCCTGGCAAAAGAAAAAAAAACACAAAACCTTCTCACTTCACAAATGGAAACTGAGATTCAGAATTTATTTTACTTTGATTTTCTTCAAGGAATAATCTATTCTATCAACCCAATTTGTCCTCTTTTTAGGATTTACCCTGAGTATTTATAATCCCTTTTTATTCACTCACTTAGAGGTTGCCTTAGAACATTTCTAGTTGCTCTTATTCAGTGCTGTCTTCAGTATACTCTATGTTTGGCCTATGTAGTAATGAAGTTACACTAATTTATCATGGTATTATCATTTCTATGATCTTGTGGTTTTCCCCCTTTTTTCTTAGACACACAAATTTCATTTGGTCTTGTCTTCTCTTTGATTTTTTTCTGATATATTAGGGATTTTACCTAATTTAAATGAAATCATTACTTAATGACTGACATTTCATTCTTTAAATGACTTGGTAATAGTACATAAATCTCATTAGTGGGGATGGGGAGCAGCACTATGACCTGACACTAGAGGTGTTGGTAAGGAGAATCAATATGTTTCTACACTATATAACCACTCATCTCCTAGAAAGACAAACTCAAGAGAATGGCTATCCAAAAATCCTCTCCTGTGGCAAGGGTTGATGTTTGTCTATTAAATCTAGCAATGATGCTATAAGCAAGTTCATGGTCCTCATTCTCCACAGCAGGAAACAGAAGTAGAATCCTTTGCTTTGGGGCTTCCTGGTACATCCCTGCTATATAACCATAGAAGTAGACTTCAAGTTTAATTTTAATTAGTTAAGTCCTTTGGAGAGCAATTTGACTCCTGCAGAAAACAGAATGAAAATTCAGTTGGGTGGTTCTACTTATCATTCCTCCTCAGAGGGTATTTACAAGGGGGCAACAGGAACAAAAGAATCAAGAGCAACTCAAATGTTCAAGTTCCCTCCCCCTTTCAATCAGTAGTCAATTTCCTGATGTTGGAAGAACACTTGTGTTAGTTGCAGACATGGATGAGACCATAACCTCATTTAACTTCCTAGATTGGACAGAGGATATCAGGAATATGATGGTTCTTTCTCTAATACTTTTATTGACAGTGTTTATCCATGTAGGGCACAAATTGGTGGCCAAATTGATATCTGGCTTATGTGTTTGATACATATAGTAACTAACACTAGGGCAGTTCCATTACAGAGTGATAGATCATAGTTTTAGAGATGGGAGTGTTGAGATTTAGGCGTGGTGGGACCCAAAGTATCGACACAGGGGTCTTGCCCAAATGAATTTGAAACAAGCCTTCTTTCAGCCAAAGAAAATCAAAGTTTAATAAAAATCCACCACATTGGCCAGACTCTTGAGGAATCTCAGCCTTGGACAGACTCTTAAGGAATCTGAGCATTCCTAACACTAATATAAATGGGCCAGATTGAATCTGAGTACCTTCATGGAGGTCAAGCTGGATATTATATACAGAATAACTGTGAGAGAGATCTAGGATTGGCCAAGTAGTCTGGGGTGACTGGAAGAGGGGCCTTGGGAGGATTTTGATAGGAGTGGTCATTTAGTCTCAGGTTGCTAGAGGTCAGAGGCCAGGAACCAAGAGAATGGGGTTTTAATAGGAACAAGGTGGAGAAGTAGTCTGAGGCAATCCGGAGGAAACAGGCCATGAAGGCCTGGTCTAGGTTAAGGGCATAGTTATAATGAAAGGCTTATAGTATCAGAAGAATGCCAGATCAAGTAGGAAATTCAAGTAGAGTTCAAGGTGTGGTTTTCCAGGGCCTGTAGACAAATAGGATCCAAATTATTCTGGGGTAAGGAGCAAAGGTCTTAGCTTGTGCCCATATCCCATCAGAAGGAATCTTGAAGTCTATATAGTGCAAATCTTGAGTAGCAATTAATGGTTGTAGTTCCTCCCAGGCTTTGGGCTTAATTGGATATAGACATTGATGGGGGAACACATTAGGATCTAGTTCGTAAACAATACTGGGGTGGTAGAAGTAGCTCACCCAGGAATTCCCTGATCAACTATCTCCCACACTTGCAGGGGAACATAGGGAGATCTGGGAGGCTTAACTAGAGAAAATTGGCTTCCCAATTTCACCATCAGGGCCCTTGCCAACAAGGGGACAGGTTAAGAAGAGAGCATAAGGAAGGATAATATAAACAGATGCTCAAGTAGTCAGGAGCCAGGGTATGTCTGGAGACATCTTCTAGTTTCCCCTTAGATACCCCTGACATGACACGTTGAGGGGTGGGTAGTATCAGAGTAATTGGGTAAAACAGAATACTTAGCCTTGATATAATGTGTAATCTTACCTTTGGTCTTGATATTTTTTTGAGGAGGATAGGCAATGCAATTTGGTTTAAGTGACTTTCCCAAGGTCACACAGCTAGTAAGTGTCAAGTTCCTGAAACTGGATGTGAACTCAGATCCTAGTGACTCTAGTCAATGATCTATTCACTGTGCCACCTAACTTCCCCTTTTGCCTGGAATTTTGCCCAGGACTTGAGAGAGAGGTGGAGAAAGTGGGAACATTGCCAAGCCCAGGCTCCCACATCATTCTAAGTCTCGAAGGGCAGGGTACTAGTAGGTGACTCTACCAATTTTCCAGCTGAAGGGACAATCCTTCCTCCAATGTCCCTCGTGGTCACATGGGCACAGTCCCACCAGTGTTGGTTCCTGGGGCTCCTTTTGGGGGGGTGCCCTGGAGGGGCACTCCTTGGACCAGTGACCTTCCTTGTGGCATCAAAAGTATGCTTATCTACTGCCCAAGTCACCAGTCTTCCTCTGGGGGAGCACCATGAGCCAGGAATTGAGCATCATCTCTGCCTCTAGCTCTTTCCCTATGTTTTATCTCCTCTGCTGCAACTAGGTCTCTGTTGTTAAAGACGTCAGATGCTGTCTCCAGTAATTGGACCTGAGGTGTCTGGGGTCCCATTGTCAAATCTACAAATTTTCTCCTAATATCTGGGGCAGACTGATTAATGAAATACATATTAAGGATTGTTTCACTTTCTACAGAGTCAGGATTTGAATTCATATATCTCTTAATAGCTTCTTCCAACTGGTCTTGGAAAAGGGAAGGGTTCTCCTTTTCTCCCTTAGTAATTTCCCTGTTTGAAAATGTATTTCTTTCTGAAATGCGGATCTTAGGCCTTCTAACAGGTGAAGTTAGATTCTCTTTGTTCTCTCTTTCACCTATCCTCACTCTTTTGATGATGCTATCCTGGGTCACTGGGTCACCAGCTGTTCCTGGGAGGCATTTTGTGGGGTCATTGCTAGCCACACAATCCCCAAATTTGGGGGCTTGTTCCCAGATTCTCCTCTTCTCCTTAATGGAACAAGTGGTGAAAAGAATATGCAGATCACCCTAAGAAAGCTCTAATTGTACCCTAAAACCATCAATAAATTTAGTGGGGTCTTTTGAGTCTCTCCCTAATTTTTCTTTAACTTGAGTGACATCTGAAATGGAGAATGAAACATGCACTGGAATGGTCTCACTGGGTGAAGCAGGCATTTCACTCAGGGGGAAAAGCCCAGATAGCACCAATTCCAGGGCTTGGGAAGTGAGATAGGATGTTACACTTCTTGTGAGGGAGAGGCTGGGGATGAACTAAATTAGATTTCAAGACTGGGAGATCTGGCTGCCAAGGAAAAAAGTTAGCTGACACCTGAGGAATAGAAGGGATCAGAGGAGGAGATACTCCAGAGACTGTCATGGGGGTAGGGCCTATGGCCTGAGTGGGTGGCACCTCGGCAAGACCAGCAACTGAGATCTCAGCAGGGGTTGCCTGGGGGGTATGGGCCATGGAAGGAGATGTAGCATAGGGGATTGAAGGTGAAGGAGGAAAGAAGCAAGGGGTGTTGGAAGAGAGGAAAAGGGAAGGGAAACAAAGCAGAAAAGAGGGTTGCCAAGGAGGAGGGGGCATGGGAAAGAGGGGAAGCAGAGTTTGGGGAGCAGTGGAAGGGGCTAGGAGAGATTGAGGTGGGGACAGGAATTGGGAGGGTGGTGGGAACTGAGGAAGGGAACGGAGGGGTCCAACGTCCTGGGGGCATAAGAAAGGAGTCATTTAATTGGCCCCCATCTTCCCTTTTTGGAACAGCTCTAGCTACTTACATCTTACAAACTTTCATGAGAATGGGGTTCTGAGAGAACTCAATAAATGCCATCATGTAGGAAACTTCTATTCATTTTCCTTCTCAGTGATACTATAATCCTAACTGCAAGAGAGTATTATGTTTTAAAGTTCCAAAAGTAGGCCACACTTTGTGGCCTTCTAGGTGATACTGAGGCTGAACAGTGTTTCAGAAGAACACCATTTTTTTCTTTTTAAGTTCCCTAAAGAAAATATTTTCCCTAATTTTGTAAAAGATAACCCAAAGGCAAACTTTTGCTAATTGAAAAGGACTCCTTACACTCACACTAATATTCTTTAGGTTCTTGATTCAAGTGGTTACTTTGGAGGCCATGGACATTGGCACAGCTTCTAAAGCATGGAAGGCAAGGACAGATTGCCATCTGGAAGTGTATGCCCAATTCTTTCCATTCTTGTGGTTTTGTTTGTTTGTTTCTTTGTTTGTTTTTAATAGACATGGGAGTTCGAAGTTCCTTCCTTTATAAAGGAGGATCTGGTAGCAAGCCTTGAAAAACAAAAATAAATAAATAAATGAAACAAGACAAAACAACACCAAAAGATAACTTGAAGTTTTCCTGATTCCATAGCACCAGGAGAATTGAAAGAATTGGGTAACAGATTTGGTAATAGATATTTTAATAGGCTTAAGGATGGTAGGTAGCTGAAGGCTACCTGGAAATGACAGACAATGGATGGCTAGGCAAAGTTAAGGGCAACATAGATTCAATCATAGTGGTAATAGAAGGCTTATAGAACAAAGCAAATGCCAGATCCAGTGGGAAGTTTCAAGGGGGTTCCCAGATTCTATATCCCATCAGTAGAGGAAGAGGGAGGAATAAGCTTCTCATGCCTCAGCTCCAGTCAGCCTCTATATTTAGTTTCAAGTCTGCAAAAAAGAAAAAAAAACGTGTCTGTGTGTGTGTACTTGTATATGTAATATATAAAAAAAAATTGTAATATGTAAAAAAATCTACTGATGTATCTGTTGAGATTTAGGGGGACTAGGGCCTGAAAATATCGACATGTGGGTCTGCCCAAGTGAATTTGACCTAAGCATTCTTTAAGGCGAAGGAAAAATAAAACAGAGTTTATTTTTTAAAAAAAATCAATCATATTGGCCAGACTCTTTTTTTTATTATTAAAACAAATGCTTTATTAACTTCTGGTTTACATCATTCATTTCCACCAGATTTTGAGTTACATTTTCCCCTACCCATCACCCCAGAAAAGCAGTCCCACAAGATATCCCCACATCCAATCTGCTCTATCCCCTATCTTCTCCCATAACCCCTTTGAGTTTACCATTAGGGCAAGGTCAATCTCTGTGTCCCAATGCCTGCACATCTTATCTCCCAATTACATGCAAAATAGTATTAATAATACTATTTATATATAATTGAAACATTTAATTTTGAAATTTCAAATTTCGGATCCATTCCCTTCCTCCCTTGTCACCCATTCACTCTGGGAAGGTAAGCAATTCAGTATGTGTTGTACATGTATAGTTATGCAAAACATTACCATAGTAGATATATTGAAAAAGACTTCATATATTTCCCTGCCAGCCATCCCACCTCCCACCTGGTCCATTCCCTACTTTGATCTTGTCCCTCTGTGAAAGTGGGTACTTCCAACCTGCCCTCCCCCCAGAATGTCCTCCCCTCCATCACCCCCCATCTCATCCCCATTCTCCCTACTCTCCTGCAGGGTGAGATATCCCATTAAGTATGTATGTCATTCTCTCCCTGAGCCAAATTCAATGAGGACATGGTTTTGCATTTTTGCCTTCCTGTTCTTCCCCTCCCCTACAACCACTTCCCCTTCCCTCTTCTACATGAGATAGTTTACCCTACCCTGTCTCTCCCCATCTCCTCTTGCCACTTCATCTCTCACCTCTTAAATTCATCCCTTAAGTATCATCCCTTCCCACCAAATTCAACCTGTGCCCTCTATCCAAGTATACCTGTAAACATATATATATATACACATTCACATATGTATTCATATGACCATACACCCTTCTTCAATTATTTTCATAAGGAGAAAGTTTTCATTAGTCATAGTTATTGTTTCTCCATGTAGGAATGTAAATAGGCTAAATTTGATAAGTTCCTTTTTATTTCTTTTCCCTGATTACCTTCCCAAGCATCTCTTGCTTCTTGGGTCTAAATGTCAATTTTTCTATTCAACTCTATTTTTTTCCTCAAGAATGCTTGAAAGTCTTCTATTCTACTGAATGACCATATTTTCCCCTGAAACATGATACTCAGTTTGGTGGGTAGGTGATTCTTGCTTTTAATCCCAGCTCTTTTGCCCTCTGGAATATCATATTCCATTCCCTTCAGTCCCGCAGTGTAGAAGCTGCCAGGTCCTGGTCTATTCTGATTGTGTTTCCACAATATTGAAATTGTTTCTTCCTGGCTGCTAGTAGTATTTTCTCCTTGATCTGGGAATTCGGTAACCTGGCTATAATTTTCCTAGGAGTTTTCTTTTGGGGATCTTTTTCAGGAGGTGACCTGTGGATTCTTTCAACCTCTATTTCCCCCTCTAGGTCTAAAACGTCAGGGCAATTTTACTTGAGAATTTCTTGGATGATTTCTAGGTTCTTTCTGTGGTCATGGCTTTCAGGTAGTCCAAAATTTTTTAAATTATCTCTCCTGGATCTATTTTCTAGGTCAATGTTTTTCCCATGAGGTATTTCATATTGCCATCTATTAGTTCATTTGTTTGGATCTGTTTAAGAGCATCTTGATTTCTCATAAAGTCACTAGCTTCCATTTTCTCCAGTCTAACTCTGAAGGAATGAATCTCCTCAGTGAGCTTTTAAGATTCTTTTTCCATCTGGCAAATTTGGCTTTTTAAGTCATTCTTCTCCTCATTACCCTTTTGAGCCCCCTTTGCCATTTTAGTTAGTCTATTTTTAAGGTCTTATTTTCCTCAGTCAGGCTGTTGACTCTCATTTCATACTTTTCCTGCATCCTTCTCATTTCTCTTCCCAATTTCTTCTCCACTTCTATTATTTGATTTTTAAAATCCCTCTTAAGGTCCTCTATGGCTTGTAACCCACTCATATTTTCATTTGGGGCTTTTGGTGCAGGATTTCTGACCTCACAGTCCTCCTCCTGTTCCATGCTTTGATCCTCTTTGCCCCCAAAATAGGAGTCTAATGTTGCATTTTTCTGTTTATTTTGTTTCCTTTGCCTAGGCATGTTGCCACTTAATTACTTGACCTTTTTGCTTGTTGCCACAGTAGCACTTTGCCACCAGTCAGGGGAGCTTCTATCCCAAATGTTGGAGTCTTCACAATATCCGGTGGTATTAGTTGGGTGGCCTCTGTGAAGCCTCAACACACTCTGGCAAGCTGGATACCCACCAAAAGACCTCCACCCCAGACTGCAATACAGATCCAGGGAGGTTAAAGCAAGATCGATTAACCCCCAGACTGATTGCTGCATCCCCCTATAGTTCACAGGCCAGGAGCTGAAGCTGCAACTGAAGATGCAAAATGGCATTTGTGCTGTGGCTCCTCAGCATCTTCTTGACCCCAGGGGAAGAAGCCTGACACTATCTGCAAATACTGGTCCTAAAGTCCATAGGACACTAACCTCTCACTTTGTCCTAGGCATATTTGTGTTGATAATTCTGGATTCACCACAGCTGCTGGTGTTCTGGCTCCATCTGGCTGTTGGCCCGGCCACCCTGGGGCTAAAACCCTGGCTCATGTGTTCCTGGGCTCAGCTCCCAGAACCTTGAGCTAGCTGCTTCCAGAGTGCTGTGCTGTCTGCTTCCAGAGCACTTCACTGGCCACTCCCTGCAGGGCTGCTGGGCTGTCCTCAGTGGCATGTTAGTATCTCTGTGTCGTTCTGTGGGTGCTGGAGCTCCAGAAGTTGTTCAGATTCCCCTTTTACATGATTTTGCAGTGGTGTGGGAGAGAGCACCTTGGAAGTGCTGTTTCTACTCTTCCATCTTGGCTCCACCACCCCCCCCCCCCATTGGCCAGACTCTTAAGAAATTTCAGCATTGTCTAGATGCTTGAGGAATCTGAGCTTTTGTGATGCTTATGTGTGCAAGTGGGCCAGATTGAATCTGAGTCCCTGTGATGCTTCTATTGACAAGCAGGCAAGGATGAATCTGAGCACCTTCATGGAAATACAATGGATTTTACATATAGAAAGACTGTGGGAGGGATCTACTGTGGCCAAGTAGTCTGGGGTGACTGGAAGAGATGTACAGCTAGGATCTTAATAGGAGTAGCCTGTAGACTGGTGTGACTAGAGGTCTGAAGCCTGGAACCAAGAGGAAAAGATTTAGGGTGAGAAGTAGCCAAAGGCTATCCATAGATAACTTGACAATGGAGAGTTAGGCTAGGTTAAGTGTAACAGAGAATTGAGCATTGTGATAATAAAAGCCTTATAGCCTCAAATGAACACCAGATCAAGAGGGAAGATTCAGGAAGAATTTCAGGGGGTTCCCAGAGCTTGTAGCCAGTCATACACACACACACACACACACACACACACACACACACACATATATATGTATATATGTATATATGTATATATATACACACACACATATATACACATATATGTATATATACATATATGTATATATGTATATACACATATATGTATATATACATATATGTACATGTGTATGTATATAAGTGTGTATATATGTATATATACATATGTATACGTATATGTGTATATATGTGTGTGTATATGTATATATATGTATATATGTATGTGTGTATATATGTGTGTATATATATATACTAATCAATGGTGAATAATAATGTATATAAATATAATTTGTAATTCTGAATTAAATTTAGAATCTAAACACCCTAGACCCTTCTCTCCCCACCATTCAGAGCAAATTTCCAGACAGTGGATTGCAAAATCAAATCTGAAGTGCATCTACTCCAGGCACAGAAAGAAGGCGGAGTAGGGAGGGCATTGGTGTGTATGACATTTCATCTTTGTACCCCATTAGCATGTGTCTGATACTTAATTCTAAAACCAAAAGTAAATGATTTAAGGATTATTTTTTTCTGCAAAATAATTCTCAAGCCTTCCACCTTCATTAGCATAAAAAATTGAGAACTGACTCTAGATACACACATTGTTTCTTACAGTGTTCCCAAACTGAAAAGTTTAGCAGCATCTATCTTCAATTACTATTAATCTACATAGTATGACTGAAGAATAAATTACCTATTAAATACTATTGTTCTAGAAGAAGTGAAAATAATATGCTAATGACTAACTTGATTACTGTCATTTGATACAGTATGAATAATCTGTTTGATGCAAATGCTTCCTCTCTATCAAGGAGAGTGTTACAACTTCAAGATGAAGACAAAAACAAAAGTAAAAATTTCACATCAAACTGAGACAATGTATTAATATTTTTTATTTTCTACTTTTTAAAATATCCACTTTTTTATTATGAGCTTTACAGGATAAGGAAAAAAAAACATTTTAATATCCAAAGGACAGAAAAGAAGACAGTATAGGAGCTGTGAACTTCTAATACAATTTTGTTATTTAAAGTGTTTAAGTCTATGCAATAGGAACAAAACTGCCCTGCTTGTTTGTCTTCTAAGTTTCCTTCTACTTTCTTCTATGTGTTTCAATATTTTGCTGACATTTTTTTCTTTCTTTTTCATCACTATCACTATACCGAAAACCCCCCACAAAATGATCTATTCTTCCTTGCCCTCTGAATAGCTTTCCACTTTCCTGTGTCTTTTATTCTATTGTCACTGTTTTCTTTTTTTATTTACTTTTTGAAGAACAATTACAGTCACTCAATACTCCCACCCATTAAACATAAACCCTAACTTGTAATAGATAGTTGAAAGAAATAAATCAACAAATTAGCTCGTTCTGAAAATGTATCATTTGAAACTTTAGTCTATCACCTCTCTGTCAAGAGTAGAAAATATTCTTTATTACTATTCTGAAATTATAATTAATCATCACATTGATCAACAACAAAAACAAAAAAACTGAGAGTGCATCTCCCTCTGGGCTTTGCAAAGGAGTGTTTCTATCTTTATTGACTATATTATAAACTGTCAGACATATTCTTGTTAAAATTCTCTCTCTCTCTCTCTCTCTCTCTCTCTCTCTCTCTCTCTCTCTCTCTCTCTCTCTCTCTCTCCTGCCCTTTCTTTTCTCTCTCCCTTCTTGTTTTTCTCCTTTTTAGTCTTTGTTATAAGGGTTGATTTGCTCATTTTCAGAAGAGGGGAATATTAATAGAAATAAATATGATATGAAAACAATGTATCAAAACGTTTTAACAAAACAAAATGTTATCAATATTTTTATAATTGATAATGACACTAGTTGCCATATATTTGTGTTAATTGCCTATATATTTTGAATATGAAAGTATTATCAGATACTCAAAAATATAAATGGATCTGTGATCTTATCTGTTTGGAAGTTCTCTCTAATGGTACAGATCAAAACCTGGTCATGTGTACTCAAAACATGAGTCTTTTGTTCATATAATTCCATAGGTTTCTACCAGGGTACCAAACAATATATTTGAGGCTTTCTTTACCTTGTCTTAATATCAAAAGAGGATTAGTTGATCACTTAAGCTAAGCCCACTTATTATGCCTAAATGGGCATGTAAAAAGCCCATATAATCTCATATATTTCCTTGATGATATTTTACTATTGTTCTTTAAAATTCTTCACTGGTTGTGAGTAGAGGCCTGTTCACCAATATTTCTTCTTCCAATTTCTATCTATTCATTTTCAACTCTTTGCCAGTTTTTGCATTCCATTTCTCAATTTCATATACAAACATTGATAGAAGATTTGTTTTTCTCCTTGTATGGATAGATCTTTGTTTTAATGTGAAGCTTGGTGTCATTAAAAGAGCTAAGCAGTTACCTGAGGAAAATCCAAGTTTCTCTCGCCCCCTGTTCAATTCTGCATTTGTTTTGTTTTCCAATATATTCTGTACCAGATACACATACTGATGAAGGAGCTGTTCATTTAAATGCATGCCATTCATCCACTTTGTATTTTCTGTGATCTTTTGTGTATCAAAGAAAAATAATTTTAAGTTATTACAGAGCACTTCAAAGACATTCTGAAATGTATCAGGACTTAAAGCAACCAGCAAAATGCTTACCATCTTCAACTTTGACTCTGCTCTTCATGTCCTGTATCATAGTAGTTAACACATTAAGCAAGCATGCTTCCCATACTTACAACTTTCCTGATGTTTGAAAAATAATCTGAAGGTTATTTTGTAATACCTTTCTGGTAATCTTGAATGACCTTGATGTTTCAATGGGTGAAAACTAGTTGAAAATCAGTTTTCAAGGTCATATTTTTTTCTCTACCAACTCAAACCATTTTTCATAATCACAAACAATAAGCACAACAAGTGTTTTATATTTTTATTGCTTTTAGTCTTTGGCAAAATTGTACATGCACTCGTGCGCGCGCACGTGTGTGTGTGTATGTGTGTGTGTGTGTGTATGTGTGTGTGTGTGTGTGTGTGTATTACATGGTCCAATATCATTTGTATAAACCTTCTTGTCCCCTACTAATCATCTAATTTTTGTGTAGTTGGTTATCATAAAGATTCTGTGTAACTGAAAAAATGAGGCATAGAAGTTGGGAGATATTGATGTATTCTCACTTCCCACCACCCTCCCCAATTTTTTTTAATATTATAAGGTCTGGGATAAAGGTGTGATACCATAAGTGAATTAGGAGAGCAAGGAATAGTTTGCCTGTAAGATCTATGGAGAAGGAAAGAATTTATGACCAAATAAGAGATAGAGACCATAATGAAATACAAAATGAATAATTTTGATTACATTCGATTTTTAAAAACACTGAAACTCAATACAACCAAGATTAGAAGGGAAGCAGAAAGCTGGGAAACAATTTTTACAGCCAATGTTGCTGATAAAGGCCTCATTTCTAAAATACATAGAGAATTTAGTCAAATTTATAAGAGAACAAATGATTCCTCAGTTGATAAGTGGTAAAAAGATAGGAAAATGAAAAAAAAAACTTTCCAAATCACTATTGATTAGAGAAATGCCAATTAAAACAATTATGAGGTCCTACACCATGCCTATCAGATTGACTATCATAACAAAACAGGAAAATGATAAATATTGGAGAAGATGTGGGAAAATCAGAGCAATAAAGCATTTTGGGGGGAGTTGTGAACTGATTCAACCATTGTATGGAAGAATTTGGAACTATGCCCAAAGTGCTATAAAACTGTGCTTACCCTTTGGCCCAGCAAAGTCACTTTTGTTTGACAACCCAAAAAGAACATAAAAAAGGCAAAAGGACCTACATGTACAAGGATATTCATGGCAGCTCTTTTTGTTGTGGCAATTAGAAATTGAGGGGATGCCCATGAATTGGAGAATTACTGAACTGGTTGTGGTATATGAATGTAATCTAATACTATTGTTGCAAAAGAAATGATGAGCAGACAGATTTCAGAAAAAAAGTGGAAGACTTCCATGAACTGATGCCTAGTGAGGTGAGCAGAACCAGAAGAACATTATACACAGTAACATCAGCAATGTGTAATGACCAACTTTGATAGACTTATCATGATCTGAGGCAATTCCAGAAGATACATGATGGAAAATGCTATCCATATCCAGAAAAAAATAACTATGGGGTTTGAATACAGATTGAAGCACACTATTTTCTCTTTTATTTTTTTTTCTTTCTTGTGTTTATTTTTCCCTTTTGTTCCGATTCTTTTCTCACAACATGACTAATGTGGAATATGTTCATATGATTTTACATGTATAGCCTATATCAGATTGCATGCTCTCTTGGGGAAGGGGGAGGGGAAGGAAGAGGGAAAATTTAGAATTCAAAATATTATAAGAGTGAATATGGCAAATGAAAAATAAATTAATTTAAAGAATAAGGTTTGGATGCTTTTTTTTTCTATTTACTTCCAGCATCTTCTCCTCTTCAGCTATCATGCATATTCATTCCTTAACAATGTCCTAATATAAATGCTTCCCAATTATTCATTTCCTTGTTGTTTCTAGATCACTTATAAGCACTTCCAGAACTGTGATTTTATAGTCAGAATGTGATGATTCCACTGTCTTTGGTGGTAAAAACAACCATAACAAACAACTACCTCCATCCACAAAAAGCAAAAAACAAACAAACAAACAATAAAACTAGGCATAGTAAGATTTAGAACAATTTATCACAATACAATTTGCCATTTTCTTTCTGTTTGCTTCATCAAATCTTTTGTTATGCTTCCTTTAAAGAGGGTTTATCCTCTACTGATTGTGTTGGCTTTATGAGATGATAATATCCATTACTACCCATCAATATTTTATGAAATCTTAGAAATGGGATGATATTTAATCCAGTGTTGCCTCTGGATACCATTATTCAAACCTGAACAAGGAAGTAAAATGATTGCTGATATTTTTTTTATTCCTATTAGGGTGATAAATAAGTATCAGTAGAATTTCTGAATAGAAGTATCGAAGTTAGTGTTGATATTGTTTCTGTTTTTTGTTTGTTTGTTTGTTTTTGATATGTCTAGGGTCTACAATTTATTTTCTCTAAGGAAATGTTCATTCTAAAATGGCATGATACTTGTGTGTAATCTGCACATCTTTAGCTTCCCTGATCCCTTTTCCTTCTTTCTTTCTTTCTTTCTTTCTTTCTTTCTTTCTTTCTTTCTTTCTTTCTTTCTTTCTTTCTTTCTTTCTTTCTTTTTTATTGTCTTTTGCTTTTTGGAGGTCAAATGGGGTTAAGTGACTTGCCCAAAGTCACATGGCTAGTTTTTGTGTTAAGTGTCTGAGGTTCAATTTGAACTCAAGTCCTCCTGACTTCAGGGAAAGTGCTCTATTCATTGCACTACCTAGCTGCCCCACCTGCTCCCTTTTCCTTGAAACAAACTTTCTTCCATATTTCTCATCATCTTCACCTCTTTTTTTAAAATGCTCATCAGTCACCAAGAATGAGATAATATACTAATTTAACTTGGAGGGATTTTTCAAGTTCTCTGTAGAATT